>CAJHQQ010001990.1:0-76039 GCA_905132885.1 Moricandia moricandioides
TAAGCCGTGTCTCAATTCTCAAGTTTAGTTCCCACCAAACTTTTTAAAAAGAAAGTGTTGAATCGGCGACGTTATTCTCATACAACGCGTGAAGAAACCCATGCGATGCCATTAATGGAGTTGAACTGTCAGCATAACTAAGAAAATGTAAACGACTTTTGTACTGGAGTATAAGATAATTTGTATTTTTAACCAGCTAATTTTCGTTTATTATATAGTGGTATTTACTTAAGCAAAACCCACTAGAAGTACTATAGTTATTCGAATTAAGCGGATAAAAGCATGTGCATTCTTCATATTGCATTTTTTAAGGTAGTTTCGAGTTGTGTATTTGACTATAAATATCCTTTTCCGCCCTATTTGCTGGTTACTTGAAAAAATGTGAGTAATAATAATCACTACTACTTACTAGGGAAAATAAAAAATACAAGTATAAGAAGCACTTGTCCTAAGAATCGCAATTTCTCTCTCTTTCTCTAGAGAGAGAAAACGCTCTCTCTTCCTTCCCTCTTATCAAAAAAATATCATTCAGAGGGAGAAGAGAATTAGGTTTCTTTTGTTTTTTGATGTAAAATTTCGATCGAGAGATCGATAGTTCTTCCGTATATCGGATACTCTCTTCGCTTTAGGCGATTTAGTTTTCGTATTGACGATTTTGTTGTGATCTCATTCTCGATCTGAAGCAGTTTTTAATGTTCTTATGTTTTCTTCGATTGAGACTGAGCTTAATAAATTTCCGAGTTAATCGGATTTGAGTAAAACTCTACCTCTTTTTTACATCAGATTTTGTGATCTATTTCCTGATTGTCTCCAAGAATCTTCTTTTCTTTTTACTGGTCATCCTCGATCTTCAACTCTAAAGAAATTAATCTTTGCTTACAATGGTTTTGGCAAAGTCTTCTGAAGATTTGATGTTGAGAGTTTTGCAAGTTGGTTTCTATGATTCAGTGCGGTTTAAGAAGAGTCAAAGCTTGTCATATAGACAAGCGTTTTGACAAAGACCGACTCTGGATCGAGATAAGCCTCTTGGAGTTTTCACATCCAGTGGAGAAACTTGAAGAATCATGGAGAATAAGGCGAACAAAGAGGTGGGAGCATGCAAATGGAATCAAGCTCTGAGATGTTTCTGAGTTCCAGCAACGAGTCGTCTCACTGGCGTTCAAGTCGGTGACTTTCCCGGTGAAGAAACTTCTCTACCCATCAAGCAACACGTAGCACCAGTTAGACCTAAATTTAGGCACGTGGAAGGACAGATGACAAACAAAGAAGCCATCTTTATCTTTAAGTTTGGGTTTTAATTGGGTTTATTAATGTAATGGGTTTAGATGTTGATTTCCATTTGTACTGAAGTTAGCCTATGGGCTTATAATACAAAAGTTGACAAAAAAAAAAAAAAAAAAAAAAGAAGCACTTGTCCTTAGTGTAATAATTGGGTCTATCATAAATTCATTATATTTATTACGTCTTCGAAAACATTATATTAGCATAATCTCTTTCTTTGTGGGGTAAAATGTTTACGGCTACTTGGCCAAACGAAGATTTTTTTTTTTTGAACAACGAAAATGGAAATCATAGTAGCTATCGGTACTGCTCTTTTGGAAAGTAGTTAGATATTAGTTTAAATATCTGTGATTAATAAATATTTCATCTGTTTTATAAAATAAAATATTTTAGAGAAAATTTAATGTTTTAAAATATAATTTTAACACATTTAACATAATTTTAAGTTTATCAAAAAATTGACTAACTAATATTTTTACTGCATTATTTATAATTGATTAATTCATTTTAAATTTATATTGTTATTTAAAAAAGTAAAAATATAAAAAAAAATGTGTTTTTCATCGAAACGTCTTATATTATGGAAAGAGTAAAAATAGTATATGTGTGACACAGTTTGATAGTAGCATGAGATAATAAAATTGTTTGTTGTTAATTAGTGAAGGACTGATGGATAATAACAAAAAAAATAAACAAGAAAGAAAACACACAGTTGTCAACAATCATGTGACCCATTTTAGACATTTTTGATAGAAAAAGTTGTAAAATCCATTTAGTAACCATTGAAGATAGATTTGACCTGAGTTTCTTCATGGGAGAACACGAAAGGGCCAACGGTTTAGAGCTTCATCTTTTTATTCCAGCCAAGAAATCAAACTGAAATCCTTCCGTTTTTATGTTGATCGATCGATACAAAACTCCAGCCAAGAAAATGTATGTTGTTCAATGAACGTTCCTTCTCACTCACCTATACTGCAGTAAATACTGTATGTGTCTTTGATACTTGAGTTTTGTGTGAGATTAGAGTATCGATGGACAAGCACAATAGAAAATGGGAGATTTGTGTGAGCTTAAACGACAATTTTAGCAGATATGTAATTTTGATTGAATGATTATTTACTTTACTATTGAAGATTTGAGTAAAAAACGTAAAATCTTCATGGTGTTATGTTATTCAAAGGTCAACTTTGCTACTGCATAGCCACGACCAAAATTGGTACACACGTTGATTATGTGACCTGCCAAATCACAGACTACGTTGTGGATTCCTTAAACAAATCTAATGAAGGCACCGATGTCCAAAAACATGATGTGAATGAGGCTCTGTGGCTGTTCGTCAACTCTCTGACTGTAAATCTTCCTTTTAATTCTCAAATCAAAGAAACATTGACTCTTGAAGAAGGCAAATTCGGTTTCATATGCCTAATTTCAGAAAGTTTACTGAAACCTTGTGTTGTTTCTTTTGTTGGATAAATGATGCAACTTACTTAGCTTTATAGAAGAATGTTGAACTTTTTTTGTTTTTTTTTTCTTTGTTATATAGTGATATCTTTCTGTAAAACTAACATTTAAATAAATAAATTTGTTGTGTTAAAAATGAATTTGTTAGTTTTTGCTTCATAGAAATATATCTCGAGTTTGTATACATTTTTATTTATTAGTGCGATAAATTATAAATTTCATAAATAATAATAATGTATACAATTATCATTGGTTTAAGTGATGAAACATCGTTAAAGATGATGTATTTATAGCTAAAGATTTAAATTTAAAATGTGTGAATATTTTTAAGAGTCCACCAATTAAAATGATGAGAGTGATAAATATACTTGATATATCAACAAAATACTCCCTCGATTTTATAAAGAGATTTTAGGATTATTCAAAAATATTGTCCTTCTACATTTTTAATGTAACTTTTTATATATAATAAAAATATCTCTTAATTAAAATTTGAAGAATCTGATTTTCAACAGCCCCCAATGATGGGCGTTAATAAGTACAATCGAAAATTATAAATCAGTGGAGTACATAAAAGAGTATACGATACTTGTAGATATATAGTTGAATATTAAGTTAAAAATAATATTGTGTGATACACTACAATTGTATAAATAAAATATTGTTATTCAAAATGGCAAAGATGGCCAGGAATCAAAGAACGAGAATAGATTGGAGTAAAGTTGAACAATATACATAAACATTAAAACCGTGGTCTAATGATCGATTGTAATTGTTAGTAAATCGGTTTGGGAGACACAGGGCTAGAGAAATAGAAAGGTTCAAGGGTGTATAGGTTCAAGTTGTCGCGGCTAAGGAACTTGGAGCTGTCAGAAGAAAGTGGAGCTCCAGTGACACCTTTGTTGACATTTGTCGGAGTCTTACACGTGGAGACCGGAGAGCTCTCAAGCTTCACTCTGCAGGCGTTGATGTTCGTCACCTTGTGAGAGAGTCCGTACGTGATAAAGTAGAAGTATCCTTTCAAGTCCGTTGGGTAGCTAGAGATTGTAACCTTAGCAACTAGCTTCCCGTATGAGTCCACGATAGGACACACAACCTTAACCTTGGCCCCTGTCAAGTACATCACCGTTGCTAAAATTCAGACAAGAGATAACAAATTCTAAAACTGTTGTGGGCCTCCACATTTTTAGGGTTCAAAATTAAATGTATAGTTTAAGGTGTATCAAACAAAAAAAAAAACATGCTAAAAAGAAACGATTCATAACGACTCAAACATGCACCTTGGATAGGGTAGGTCTCGTAGCCAGAGTTGCACAAGATGAGACCTTCAATGGCGATATCAGTGATTGGTTTTGGCAAGTACGGAGTCTTAACCGGTGAGGTGAAGGTGGTGGGTGGTGGTGTCACGTAGCAATCGGCAGTGGTCACAATGATCACCACGAGCGCTAGGAGGAGGGAATCGGCGGTGCCTGAGGCTGAGGATGTCATTGTTAAAAGCTTTTTCTTAATTCGGGGTGATGTATCGTTGGTTAAAAGTTTGAGATCAAAGACATGTCTTTAAATATATATTGAAGAAATGTGATACAAATATCCTCAAAGATTATAAGACAAATTGTTCTTTTTTTTTTTTTTTCTTGTAACACATAAGACAAATTGTTCATTAGATAGATGTTGGAGGGCAGGAGACTTGATTGGTTGCACGTTTATATTCGTGTCAACGTAAGTAGTATTTCACCTAAAGATATCTAAAATTTGATCATTGTGATGTAAATGGTGATTTGATTATAAAACTATTTTTTGGCTCAATTATAAACTATTTTGTTTATTTGTTTGTTTCGCTGTGTGCTGTTGTCAAGACTTATATAAGTGTTTATTAGTTGACACAGTAACATAAACCTGTTATTCTATGAATTACTGTAGTTTAATTTGGTCATAAAAATCCGATCATAGTGGGCTCTTATGTCGATTTTGTTTGTTGGTCGGCCCAGTTTACTTTGACAACAATAAACAGCCGAACGATCAATTGGGCTTGTGTGTGTGTGTGTTTGTTGATGATAGAACCCTTTGTGTCATATTATATAAAACAGTGTCAATTTTTTTCAACTAGTGTTGTACTTTGCTCATAGAGAAGGCAATGAAATTTTATTTAAGTTTTGTTGGAAATAAGTAAAGTGTATTAGGATCATTGTTGGTGGAGGTGGAAAAGGTAGGTATAGCTGACGGAAAAATAGAAGTCGGTTGGTATAGTAAAAAATAAAAAGGTTGTAGAAGAACTTGGTAGTCAAGCAAAAACTGCAACAGTGTGAAGCCTCCTCTGACATGTCTCTCCCCCTATAAAAGAAGCCGATTCCCTCTTAAACAAGGAATCATTCATCTTCTCTTTTCCAAAAGAAAAAAACCTTGATTCCTTTTTTTTTTTTTTTGCCTGTAAACCCTAGAAAGAAAGTCTTTCTTTTTGTTGAAACAAATAAATTAAGTTTGGAGAGAAGAGGAATGTGTAGAGGTGCTGACAATTCTGATTTCATCAGGAAAATGAAACCTTCGTTTGCAGAGCGAGATCCGAACCAAGTCGGCTACAGCGAGAAGCATGTCTGGTCAGGTACGTAAACTCCCATTACTTTGTAGATAGACATGCATGTTATCCGTAAGACTCATGGGCGGGGGTGGGAAAAAAAGAAAAGATGGGAGGGAGAAGCAAAAAGGAAAGAGAAGAGGAAGAATATGTACAGAGGGATAAGGCAGAGGCCATGGGGGAAATGGGCGGCTGAGATTCGTGACCCGAGGAAAGGTGTTCGTGTTTGGCTTGGCACTTTCAAAACCGCCGAGGAAGCTGCTCGAGCCTACGACGCTGCAGCTATTCAAATCCGTGGCCGGAAAGCCAAACGAATATTCCACCACAACAAATAAAGAAGTAGGCGGCCATCACTCTCCTAAAGACAAGGAAAACCATGAAGTCAAACTGTTGTCGGAGGAGCTGATGGCTTTCGAGGATTACATGAGTTTCTATCAGATTCCTTATCTCGACGGCCAATCCTCTACCCACGATCTTCCTCAACTCAGCCTCATTGGTAATCTCTGGAGCTTCCAAGACTACTAGTACTTTTTTTTGTTTCTTTGTTACTTGTCATCCTTTTTATTTCGATCTTATATGTATACCAGCTTCGATTCTCTTTACTCAAGTAAATTCAAGTTTCAAAACATTAGCACACCTTTGGCTTTGGACGTGGCCATGACACACCTATTTGTTCTGAAAATATAAGTTAGTAATTAATACTATTCTAATGTTAAACTCCAACATTAAACTTATTTGTCTCGGAGAAACAGCGGCTGCTGAATCTGTTGGCCTCTTTGGCGGGTCGACCATGGTTTTTATTTCAACGGTTCCAAGGTGTCTGTCCCCGTTTTGCCACGTCATCTGTTATTCTCCATTAAATTCCCAGCAAAGAGCCAATAAAGCTTATTCGTTACGGCCCAAATATTGCTAAAGTAGGAAAGGATTTAGACATTCAAAGGATCCACAAGTCCCAACCAATCAGTTTCAGGCGGCCAAGAGGGCTAATTGTACGTATTTTGTTCGTAACTCTTATTCAACAAAAATAATTGGATACAAAGAGAGACAATTCTCCAAAATCGAGAAACAATGTTGCCCTCCTCCTCTCAAGAATATTTTAGATTTATAGTTTCAGGATTTGCTCATTTATTAGTAACCTAAAGAAGAAGCTTTGGCTCCAAAAATAATACAGTAACACATATCAATCAGAGGGACCGATCATCTTCTCGGGAACAACAAGGGTATCAAACTCTTCTGCAGTCAGAACACCCAACTTCAGAGCCGCTTCCTGTAAGATAAAACTTAAAGCTCTGAGATTTTCAAAAAAAAAAAAAACTAAAACAGCCAAGGGATCTGTTCAGGATCAGGGATTTGTGTACACTGCTAACATGTTTTATCAATTTTCTCTTGTAGCTTTATCAATTTTCAAGTAAGTTTGATTTCAGGATGAAGAAGGATAAAGAGTTTCTTATTTTGTTACCTTTAATGTAGATCCTTCTTTGTGAGCTTTCTTGGCAACTGCTGCAGCATTGTCATATCCGATTTTCTGGTATAAAGGAGACAAGAATTCGAAAGCTTAGCATACATGTAACTTCATATTTGTAATCCTACTGGGAAAATTGATGATGTAAAGGCGGATTTTGTTATCTGGAGACTCACCGGATTCAATGATGTCACAAGCATAAGAGACTACACAGAAATTACATACCAAAGAATTAGTTCCCGCCCGTGATCATTTTTCACACCATGTGGATACACCGGCAAATACATGAGAAGAAAAGCTCACCTCATGCAGTAGCTTTGAGATCCGTTCCCTGTTGGCCTCAATTCCCCTCACACAGTTTTTCTCAAATGACGCTGAAGCATCTGCTACCAATCTAATGGACTGTCATATAGGCGAGATCAAAAGGCTCAGATTGACATCTTTTATATGCTATAAAAGAAATATATCCACAAGGGAAAGAGAATCACGTACATGCAAAAGAGCGCTTGCGATCACCGGCTTAAATACATTCAATTCGAAATGACCATTTGACCCACCAACTGTCACAGCTACATGGTTTCCCATAACCTTCAATTTTTTAATATGCAGCTCAAAAGAATTAGGAAGAATTTAAATTCCTATATAGGTAAACCATGTATTGATGAACCGAACATACCTGAGCACAAACCATAGTCAAGGCTTCACACTGTGTAGGATTTACCTTCCCCTGAGAGAGAAAAAGAAATTAAAAATCATTTGAATCAAAATTAAGGAATAGGACAGAAGAACAAATTTGGAAGACTGCATTCATACAGGCATGATGCTGCTTCCTGGCTCGTTTTCAGGCAGAACAAGCTCACCAAGACCACATCTTGGGCCACTATACGAAAACATGTTTAACAATAAGAACATATAGTACGTTATTGAAAAAAAATATTTTTTTAGAAAAAAAACGAGAGGATACACACCTTCCAAGAAAACGTATATCATTGGCGATCTTCATCAACGATGTGGCGATTGTGTTAAGTGACCCACTGGTTTCAACACAAGCATCGTGTGCAGCCTGGAAATATCAGAACAATTCAGCAACTGATTTCATATATCAACCATTCAAAAGCATCTGATCTCGTTTAGAGGCTAACAAGAGCTTCAAACTTGTTTTCTGCAGTGACAAACGGCAAGTTTGTTTCTTCGGCTACTGCAGCAGCTATCTTTACATCAAACCTGTACAGATATTACCAACAGTGGACTAAGAGGATATGAACAAGGGATATGAATAAAGTTAGAAATGAGATATACCCTTTCTTGGTGTTTAATCCTGTTCCAACAACAGTTCCACCTTGTGCAAGCTGGCCAAACATTTCTAGCATATTAGAGATCAGTGAAAAATTGGACAAGTACAGGAAAAAGCATATCCTACAAAGATATCATTTCGAGACCTGATAGAGGCGGGGAAGAGTGCATGTGACCCTATTAAGCCCATACTTAACCTGCAATCATGAGATTCAAATTTTGAAATTGCATGTGTTTTTCACTTTTGCAAGACAAACAACATACTTGAGTAGCATAGCCACCAAATTCTTGTCCTAGAGTCAAAGGAGTAGCATCTTGAGTGTGAGTTCTTCCAATTTTTACAATATCTTTGAACTCCAAGGACTGGCAGAAACGAGATAAGTTTGAGAAATTTGGGAATACAGAGCAAATTACCAAACGCAATGAAGAGGACTACATATGTCTAGAACAGCTGGATTAAGTAACAAAGTGTAAAGGTCAGAAGATGGTCAAAATTGCAAGTTTAAGATAATACTATATAGTTCAAGTTTCATGCTGCAAGTGTGGGTGAGTTGAGAAGAGAGGAGAGACCTTAGAGTCGAGAGTGGTATGCAAAGTTTTCAAACTAGGGATGAGTCTTGAATGAATCTCGGTTGCAGCAGCAATGTGCATGACCTAGAAAAGAAACAATAAGAAATAGCGAAAGCAATGAAACAAAAAAGGAGAAGCTTACAGTAGGGAAAGTGTCGTTAGAAGATTGAGATCTGTTGACATGATCATTAGGGTGGACACATTTTTGACCACGTTTGCGACCAAGAATCTCAGCTGCCCTGTTAGCAATAACCTGCGAATTTTCAAGAGGAAAAGCCTAGTCTTGTAAGAAGCACTATAGAAAGAGAGATAGATCTGGAAGAGTAAAAGGACCTCATTAGCATTCATATTACTCTGAGTGCCACTACCAGTTTGCCAAACAACAAGAGGAAAATGATCATTGAGCTTTCCCTCAGCTACTTCTTGTGCAGCTTGCATAATGGCTTTCCCAATGGTTGGATCAAGTCCATATTCCATGTTAACCTAAATTACT
The DNA here is from genome assembly GCA_905132885.1 of Moricandia moricandioides. Classification (NCBI taxonomy): domain Eukaryota; kingdom Viridiplantae; phylum Streptophyta; class Magnoliopsida; order Brassicales; family Brassicaceae; genus Moricandia; species Moricandia moricandioides. The sequence goes on from CAJHQQ010001990.1 coordinate 9,133, forward strand.
CAAGCTCAAACGAGAACCTTTGAGATAATAATAAGAATAAGGGTTACCTTGGCAGCGCACTTCTTCAAGACGCCAAAAGCGCGGACGATAGGTTCGGGCATACGCTCGCGCTCACCACCGATTTCGAAGTTCTGCAGAGATCTCTGAGTCTGGGCTCCCCACAATCTGACGACAAAATAACATTGCTGTGAAATGAGATATTCAAACCAAAAAAAAAAGAAGAGATCCCCAACTTATCGGAAGGAACTTGGATGGGGGCGAAGGTGTCCCTCTCCTCCCTAAAGGAGGTCGAATAAGATCGCAGAGCGGTGGCATAACGGAGAGTAGACGCAGCTGTTCCGCTGGAGAGACGCCGTGACGCGACGTAAATCGCCATGTTGTTCCTTCTATTCTACCACTGCACTGAGGCGAGGCAAGAATCATCAAATCAGAAGAACACTACCAATCTGTAAAACCTAAGGGAGACGATGGATTAGGTGGAGTGGAGAGTTTCGAAATGACACAAGGATCACGTTGCAGGCAGAGACTGAGGCTTTCACTGACTAACAAATTATTATTACTCTCCTTTGGGCTTAGCTTTAACTAGAGCATGTTACTTCCAAGCCTGGCCCCTTTTAAAATAAATATATAGTTAACATGGGCCACCCAGACGGAATTACTCAAAATAATACTATTTAACACAATGCAATATCATTGATGACAGTCTCTACTTTGACTTGTTCAGTGATTTTAGATTAATTGGTTGTCTAAATTATCGTAACCACTACGATTACAAAGCCTAGTTTGGTTAAGCAAACAAGAAGTCAACCAAATAATATATTTATTCAATTTATTACGCTAAGAAATTTTAAAAAGAATGAAAATGTAGTTAGAAGTTCCAACGTAAATGCAAACCTCCACTATTATTGGATTAACGTATTACTAGTGTTTTATAACGGTAACAGATTACAACACACAACTTTTATACGGGGCGATATGTAATTACCAAAGCGGTGAGATTACAAAATAGATTCAGATGAAAATTTAGGTACATTTCGGTGCACGAGGGTCCCCCCTCTGCGCCATCAACATGGATTTGTAAATCTCCACCAGCTTCTTCTCATCATAGTACTCCCTCGGCCCATACCCATGTGATGGCCCTGTGGCCCGAGAATTGGCCAGCCTGAGCATCATATTGACGTACGAATCACGAAGCCGCGTTATAAGGGACGTCGTCTTTTTCAACACCCTCAGCTTCGGCACTATCTTGATCCTCCTCCACATCCGTCTTTTCCGGGTCGGATCCGAGTTGGACTTCTTAGCCGAGCCATCTAGCCTTTCGTATCCTGATCTTGACTTCCGCCAATACCTTATCTTCATCGCTCTCTCTCTCTCTCAATCTTATGTAAAATGTATGTGTGATCTATAGATCTAGAGAGAAAGAATGAGCAGTGTAGACTTTTACTTTTAGTTAGAGAGAGAACTGATTTTATAAAGAGCACTTGATGAATAATTCAATATGCATATAAGCATATTCGAGTACGTAAATACCACATGCAATGCAATATATATATATATATTTATCCCGAAATAGTCAAAGAAAAAATGGTTGACGTAGGAAAACATTAAATTTAGTAAGCTAACGACAAACAATAAAATGAAGATATTATGCAGAATGGAAAGTGAAGACTAGAATTTTAAGAAGCATACAATACAAACAAAGAGGTTAATTGCAACCTTTTTATTGGTGAAATAAATTCATTAAGAAAACGGAATGAGATGGGCTTTGGTTACAGCGAGAGAGATGATTGCATTAAATGTTTTCGTAATACCCCTCAACCTCCCCCCCACCACTCAACGAATCTCTTTTCCTTTCATGTGAACTCCACTTTTTATTGTTGGGAAAATACAAAACTGAGTAATACTCCTCTACCTTGTCCTTTCAAGTGGTATGTCTAAAATCACGTGTTTACTGTTGTAGATAAAACCTATTTTTGTTTAGATGATTTTATGATTGCTAAAATTATAAAAAAAAAAAAGAAGGAAAGAAACAAGTTTATATGAAATTCATTATAAAAACCCCAACACAAACAAAACTATAGTTAGCCTTTGTTGTTTGCGGATTCCAAACTATTTATAGATACGAGAAATGGAATTTTAGAGACCTTGCCAAGGACGCTTCCAAGCCGCTCAACTTCTTTGGTAGCATAACCTGAACCTTTTTTCTATCTACTTCTTTGCCGGCTTCGAGTAAAGCCTTCCATACCTATTATTTTATAGCAGAGAGAGACTTATCAATCACCATGAAAGCTCATAAGGAAGGAACCACAAAAATAACACTCTTATTCCATGTACCTGTGGACCCCTTTGTTCCACCGTCATAATCTTGACCGCCTTTGTTGTCCTTTTGGACTAATTTCAATGTTGGGAATCCATTTACTCCATACCTTTGAAATCTTTTTTTTTTTTTTTTAAAAGCATACTTTTATTAATTTAATTTTTTTTTATATGTGCTGTGAGAAAAATTATGGTGTTGGCACCTAACATTATAGTCTATATTACAATTTTAAAATTAATATATAAGATATATTTTAGATTGTACTCATTAATGAGTAAATACTTTTTAAACGAAACTGCTTACATCAGTAGTTAACAAAACAAAAAACAATTTAGCTTGCAAGTAACATATGCATCTTATCAATATAAAACGAGACTCATTATGTCACACCTGTGACAAAAGAGTACATTTCTATTACATACATGTTAGTCTCGTGGAAATAAAGCGACCCCGATCTCTATAACATGAACTTTGTGCCTTTTGTCACCCACTCACCCAAAGAAAACCGACCTTTCTTTTGTTTCCTAAAGTGAAAACTCTTACATTTTCTTCGCTATATAAATATTCTTATAGAAAAAAATGGCCACAGCCTAAGGAGTTTATAAAACAAACATACCATATCATCATCATCAACATTGTGAAACCTTTCGTAATGTTTTTGTGATTTTATCTCGGAGTCGCTTTATCTTAGAAAGCATATGTGCGTTTGTACCAAAATAAGATTCAGCGTTTGACAGCATTGCATCCACGTCGTGCTTAAACGACCCCATACTTCTGTAGTACTGATTCTCGACTCTCTGATGAATCAGCTCTGGGTATAAAGGAACTGGAAACCTGCCAAAATTTCCAAGTGTAACGAAGCTGACTTACATATAATGATATCATACCGCTTACAAAGAATATCCACAGGTTGATCATACGAGTTACCAAATATAGCATTGACTCCAAAGAGAGCAAAGCGTACCTATTGCAGAAATCCATCTTTTGAGCAGCTTCGTTTAGCTTCTGGATTCCATAACTATCCTGAAGAATATTATAGTAACGGTTAAGAGGCAAGCAAAAGGTAGAGAAAAAAAGAAAGAAAGATGGAAATGGCTGGGACAGAAGACAAAACCTGATGCTTGCTACTGATTGACTTCACTAGTCCAGCAAATAAAGAAAGTAGTTTATCTTTGGCTCTTCGTCCATAGTAGAGTTTTCCCAAGGTAACTGGGGATTGTCAAACTCCCAGGGACTGTGAAGATTCGTGTCCCCAGTTTCATAGACAACTCTGTATCTCTCCCACGGACTGTCTGGGAAGTCAGTAGACTTAACTTGTGATGACTCAATAGTCCCTTCCCACCAAGCACCGCCTTCACCGGATTCGTTTCTCCACCACACACGGCATTCATCACCTATTTCCCAGTTTGTCTTGATTGCAGCATCGTATCGAGTCTTCTCCACAATAAAATCCGGGAAATTCACCAGGTCAGGCAGTGTTAGTTGGAACTCTTTGCGGGAGGCATGGGTTGAAGACGAATCTAGCACCCTGAGAGTCATTTTGCAGCAACTCTCGCCAGAACCAGGATATGTATCGTAGTTGAGTTTCTCGACTTTACAAAACTCTACCGCTCCTAGGTTCCTAGGAAGGTACCTTGATCGGTCCCTGTCATTTAATTCTCTAGTTGCTAGGAACTCTTGATGACCCTGAAAACAACAACCCCAGAAAGTTGATTTATTCCAGATCTATAAAAATTAATACATGGAACTACCAGCCAAAAGAAAAGGACATACCTGCTTCAAGTAAACAACTTCATCCCCTAGCTGGGGTATATAACGGCAGCCTTCCTCGTGTTCTGACAACATCAACCATGAGATTTTCCTTGACACATTATTCAACCTAATCGCAGTATTAAGACTTTGTTTGCTGGCGCTTGCAGACCGGGACCCAGCTTTTGAAGTAGAAGGCCATTCTTCAAGTGATGCACCATCATACATGCTTGTGGAAGGATTTCCTTGTTTCTTTGCTTTATCTACAGATCCAGAGCCTGACCTCAATCGCAATACACTATTTCTTGCACTAGATTGACTTGAAGTGGCCTTCAGTCTCATGGATCTCTTTCTTCGTATCACATCGGCTGTAGCTTCTCCAAACTCAAATTCATGTGCAGGAGAGTATCTAACATTATCTATCACAGGTTCAGAATCCATAATAGGATTCATGGAAGAGGGAGCTATGGATGCAAAACCTTCTCCACCATCTGCAGAATCATCTGCTACCTCATCAGGATCTTGCTTTAGAGGACTGCTGGGTTGCCGAAGCTTTAATCTCAGTCGTCGAACTTTCTTCGGAATAATCTCCTCGGCTTCCAAGGAAGTATCTATATCAGATTGTCTGAGCTGACTACACAATGGCTCAACTCTTGACAGATCCTCATCTCTGCAAGAGAATACAATGAATTAGATATTGTGGAAATTTAATATGAGCACAGTTTTCTTGGTAATTATAACCAGATTTCCCTCACCCACTAAATGTTTGGGCTTCTTCAATGTTCTCAGACGCAGGTAATTCGGTGGATTCACAAAGAGGAATCTCTTCCCTCCAGTTGCACATATTCTGGTCCTGATCTGAAGATTTTATCAACTGATTATTGGCCTTTTCTCTCTGTGGCGTATTCATAGAATCCTGATACCATGACGCACCTTTTGCATCTACAGAACTTGACCCAGATTCTCTAGAGAATATACCAATTACTTTGTGATTCTCCTCCAAAGATTTCGAAGAAACATGCTCCAAATCAGCTTGCTTTATTACAGCTCTCTTGCTTTTCACAGACTCTGATGGCTTCTTAACCGAGATCTTCACAATCAATCTTTTCTTTTCTTTGTCATTTGAAAGAGAATCCAGCTTCTGAGATGGCTTTTCCAACTGTTGCATAGGTGATGCGCTTCTATCAGAGTCACTATCGGATGAATCATCAACTTCATCCGAAGAGCTTCCAGAAATTTTTGAAAGCAAGGATCGAGCATTTTGCGCGGCTGCTCTTTGCGGTCGTGATTCCTTGACATCAGAATATCTTCTTTTTGAAGCCTTCACGCCAATTCTTCGGTTCTTGGTTCTCTTATTTCCAACATTTGAGCTATCATTCTCTTCCAAAATCCTCTTATCACGCCTTCCAGATGAAGTAGCCACATCAGCCTGAGAAACAGGAGTTGGTCAATAGATAACGGAAAATCAAAATCGCATGGGTCGAACAAAACATACTCTAAGATGTTGTCTTCTTCTTTTTCGATGATAGCTATTTTCGTAAATATTTTCAACGTCAGTGTCCTCGGAACTGCACTCGAGTTCATTTGAAGAGTTGGAACATAGGCTTGCCTTAGCTCCTTCAGAGGAAACTTCAGCATTGTACTCCGAATCATTGTCATCACTCAGAACTTCATGTTCTGGTTCCCAGTACATAGCATCTATAAACTCAGGCAGTGGCTCAATCAATCTATCCAGATCTGCCAAAGGAGGCATAATATAATCTTGACCTAGACTAAAATCAGGGCCAACAGAAAATTTTATCGAGGAAGGACGCCATTCAACTCCTAATGCACCCAGTCTGCGTTGCTGAAACATTGTCTGGTCAGGTTCTGGATACGGAATCATACCTAGAAATTTTAAACAAAACACCAGGAATATCTGCCATGAATAACCAACATCTGGCATAACTGACATTAAGATAAGATTTGGATACAAACTTGAATCACAAAGAAGATCCTGAAGGTTCCTCCGATGGGGAAGAAGCTGAGTCTCCTGCACAATGAAAATTATAAAGCTTTAAATTTAGTCAACAATGAAACTGCAAGGATATCAATCACACATCTCCACCTTTTTAATTCGAAAACTAGAGAAAATGCATAAAAGCGATGATGCTTCGGTGAGGCCTCTCAAAAAAACGCAACAGTAACTAGAAACAAAACAGGAGATATAATCATCCAAATATATGAAACCAACCTGATCAAGAACATGTCCATTGGTATCTCGAATAAGAGGACGGTAATCACCAAGGAAGAACTTATACAAAACAAGACAAGACAAAGGATCAGAAAGCAATAGAGGATCACTAGAAACTGCAGCCATAGATAAGAAAATGATTATGCATTTGGGATGCAAAATCCACCATACCTGATCGTATTTTGCAGCTTTTTGAGACTCTCCTTGTCCCGTGTTTAGAAAATATATCTGGCCAACTTCATCTGAAAGCACAATAGATGTCCCATCTCTACACAGTGCCAATGAAAAAATCATCATAAGCACCTTATTCCACACACTTCACGTGACTAAATAAATGGTTTACAAACATATGTCTTTGCTGAATGAAATATGAATATTGTATATCACACTGGAAATGCATAACATGACTGCTTCAGACACAAGAGTCGTATGCATGTGTTACTGAAGTCATCTGAAAACTCCAGAAACAAAACAGAGAATATTGAAGATCTTATCATGGATGTTTCATCGGTCACTTACTGTGAGAACTTCCCATCAACCAACTTAAATCGCCCGATTTCATATACTTTGATTGGTATACCCTCCCATATCTAGAAGAAATTATCGAAGGAGGTAAGTGATGCTACTGATAAGATCAAGGACTACTCTTGGTAAAAAAGGAACAGCGAAACTCACATCCCAGATGATTGTTTTCCCATCATAGCCGGCGCTCATAGCAATCCGAGGATTGAAAGGGTGGACATCCAAGACATAGGACTACCAAAAGAACATAAGTGAAACAGATCATATACATATATACGTATTTACCAAAGCAAGTTGGGGCTGAACTGAAAAACTTGGAAGATAAATGGAAAATATGGGGGACATCAGGGAGAAGGTCGACATCAAATAAGAACTACAATGAAGCATGCAAATTTTTAAAGAAAACAACATACACCTGGCCCAACTATGATATCAGGATAAGGACTATAAATTTATGTCACTATTACCGATTCACTGTGACCTGTTAAACAATGCACTAAGCTACCATCAGCAGCATTCCAAACACAAATCCTGCAATCTGAACAAACATTGACAGGTTAGGGTAAACAAAAGACCGTAGCAAGTTTAGTTTACACAAACAGGTAGGCAAAAAACACCGCTTCTAAGTGTTATGTATTTAACTATCCATGATTGAAAAAGTGAGACTGGGAGAAAGTCATCAAAACTGAAAATCCATGCATCATAATATTTCCCAAATTTCCCAAATAATATTTACCCATGATAGCGGCAAGTACGAAACGATTATCCAGGCTCCATATAATCATATTGACACCCCGTGGCGTTGGAAGAAACCTTTGACGTGGCCCTCCTCGAGGAGGTTGTGGCGGAAGTGGAGGAGGTGGAACCTTCAAATGATATCCTTTCACCCAGCGTCCAGATTTCCCCTGGAAATAAACATCTAGGAGGTTGTGGAAACTGATGATGGAATCTAGGAGGTTGTGAAGCACCATTACACCCCGGGGTTGATTGAAGAAACTTACATGGAATTTACGTGATCTTGGTGTCCATATAATTGCACTACCATCACGAGAGCATGTTACTATGTTGTCATGACAAAACCTAGTTAATCGAACGTATTAAACGTTAACCAGTTTCAAAGTAAGAATAGAAGGAAGATAGTGCAACGACTAATAGTCCAACACAAAAAGAGAAACAAACCAGGAATTCTTAAACTTTGGGTAATTATCTTCCTTTAGATTCTCAGTTGTTGAAGATCTAGGAGCCACAGCACAACCACTAAATTAAAAAAAAAATCTTTTAGTTTTTTTTTTCCATGCTCTCTACCAACAAAATGCATAATCTAAAGAAGGCACCATGTTCGCTGAAGAATACCTAAATTGCACATAGTTGACATCATTCTCATGGCCACGTAGAACATCCAGCTCATGAGTCGGCTGTTCAGCATCCTCCAAGTTAGGTTTTGAGGCACTCCAAACCTGCAAGATCATGGAAATACTGACAATCAAGACTAACAAGCAAACTAAAACCAAATTTCACCTCCCCAGTTTCTACATAACTAAAGTTAAAAGTTTAACACATACCCTCGCATTGCTGTCAGAGCTACCCGTGACGAAAATGGTTCCATTAGCATTGTACGCACAGCATAGTATTTGAAGACTCTGGGATGCATTGCTTGTAGATGCCGCACTAGAAGGTGTAAAATTGCTTTTTCCTAAGAGGAACTTCCAATGAGTTTTATAACCGAACAGATTTTAACACTGAACAAAATATTATGATGTGCCACCTCCTTACCAGTGCCACTATCCGACGGACTTGGAACATAGATTCGAGGAAGCCACTGAGAGTACCTAGCATCCCAGATCCGACAGGTTCCATCATCTGATGACCTACAGAGATAAGAAAAAGCACAAATAGCTGATTACCAATGCACAAAGAAGCATGAAATATCCAGACTAAATATTAAGGGGTGGTCTTGAACAGATAAAAACAAGTTCGGAAGGTACTTGTTGAAATATAACATATTGAACAAAACTCACGATAAAAGTTGGTAAACCGACGCCTGTCTGGGACTGAATGCAATTGCAGTAACAGCTCCAGTATGTCCCCGCAATACAGAAATTGGCATTCCATCAGGCAACCTCCACTGTCAAGAAATTCAACAATATCATAACTAAAAACTGTGTGTAATCATTAAAGACTGGAAAATTGTATTCTTACCACTCGAATCACAAAATCGTTTGAAGCTGATGCTACCAACGCATTGTTTGAACTAACGGCCAAGTCTGTAATGTCACCCTACAGGAAACATGCATAGGCGAGAACTAATTTTTATAGAATGCTCAACAATACATGCATTAAAAAAATGGAGAACAATAGCTCACTTCATGCCCGCGGCAGCTAGCCAAGCAAAGCGCAGTTTCCATTGACCAAATTTTGACAAGCCGGTCATCTGAACCAGTGATAACATATCTTCCAGAACGATCAAATATAGCTGTGCAGTAAGAAGGAAAAAAAGCCAAAGTGTTACCGTTCTACCCAACAAAAACATTCTGTGACAACAGATGATGCTCCTATGATGGACATACTGCATTATGACTTCCAGATACTACAACCAAATTGATATAAATTTCAAGGTTGCAGTGTTGCACATGTAACAAAAAAAGTATGCATGGAATTCCCACAGACCAGAGATCCAACACTAGGGATGTATAATGGAGATCCTACCGCAGTAAACAGCATTACGATGTCCTCTGAGCTTCTTTATATTTTGCATCTTTTGAACCATTGTTGATGGTTTTGCAATAGCATGACATGCTGAAATAATGGAAGGAGCACGGTGGTGTTTTCTGAAACCTCCTCCAATTTCTCTAAGACTTAGACCACGGACTTGATCGGCATGCATATGCGGCCAGCGTAAGTATAATGCAACATGCCTAGCTTTCTGAGACTCCATAATTTTATCTTCAGAGAAAAAAATTAACGATTAAAAAATCAATGGCCTAGGGTAAGAACTTGAGAGGCTAAAGAGCTTTCCTAGTTAAATCATCCCTGACGGGAGACTTAGTCTCTCTTACATGAGCTACTTCAGCATCAAATTCAAATATAATTCATGTTACCTAGGATAGACTATCAAAACCAGAAGAAAAAAACAGATCCAAAGACACGAGGGACATGTTGCCCTTAAGGCCATCGATACATTCTATAAGCAATGTGAGGGTGGAATAAAATCAACTGAATAGCATGCAAAAATAAAAGAATTTTTCTGATTTCCAAACATCATTCTGTCGGACTACCATGCCTTTTGATTTTTTAAATGTCATGGGTAAGCATTTGAAATTCAGACGCAAAAAAAAAAAAAAAGGAAATGGATAGGAGTTAGTACGTACGATCCACAAGTGAGAAGGAGCCAGATCCTAATAGCGTTGGAACATCAGCAGCATTAGGAGTATTTCCTTGGACTCTCATGTGTGAAGGAATAGGTGGGTTTAAAATTAATTGTTTGAGTAGCTTCACCAAGTGATCCTTTTCAATATGAGGATACCTGTCCGGAAAAGAAACATGATGACAGAAGTCATGGGAGGACAAATTAGGGAGGCGGGGAATCCTCGAAAATAATATGCCATATTCTGATAGACCAAACACAGAAAATTTGGTAACGTACGGCCAGGCCTCCTCCATACCATAATAACTCAAGAAAGAAAGAGCTTAATAAACAGAGAAGAAAACTATACCTGTCAACCAAGTTGTCATAACTCAACGGGAGAGAGATGCCATCATCGTCAGCAAGCCCACTGAAAGTGCCACTTCTTGACCACAAGGAATGATATCTACGGGGCAAAAGCCCTTTTTCCAAAATTTCATCTCTCAGGTGCCCAAAGGTTCGATCGCAGGGGCCAGTAGAAAGAAAATGCAATATAAGGAAATAAACTTCTCTAAGGTCCATATCAACATCTGGTGGGGAAGAAGGGCAAACAAGTCTCTCCTGCCGCTGAAGAGGAACATTTCCTTGAACTCCGTTTGCTAAACTGGAACTGTCCAAACAAGGAGTAGATTTGTGTATCCAGTCCATGTTAACTCGTCCTGTGGAGGAGACGCACTCGTCAGCTAAATGCCAAAGTAAATCTGTATAACTAAGTCAATTTTCGGAGTAGCAAGGAATACACAGATGATATATAATTGGAAACATTCCATGAAAATAAATAGGGCTCTCGTTGTAATTGGAATCTAAGGTAAGTTTATCAGTTCTTCCCACAGAAGAGATGATCATCTATCAAAATCGACCCTTACACGATGCCAGCGGCTGAAAAGCTCATTCACTTGATCTTAAGACGCGCTATTCATCACTAAGCTCAATGCGATTCGAACGGAATCAAAACCCCCAAAGATCGAATCACATAGAAAAAATGAAATCCAGCTATAAAAAAAAAAAGAGAAGGGAGAAGCGCAATAAGAGCTAACCTCGTAGAAGCTAGGGTTTAGAGCTACACATCACTTGACAAGTGACCAGGGAAATGAATCTCGATTCGAAGAGGACAAAGAGCGAATGATTCCGAAAACGGGAGAAGATGATAAGCAACAACGTTAGATTCTACGAATAGTCTGCGTCTCCTTGTACGAACGACATCGCCAGGTCGAGCGAACCAAGGAAGAAGGTCACAAAAACCAGTGACGCCTTTTTTACCGCTGTTAATTTTATCTGGGTAATATTGCACCCGATGCGGTTTTTAATACCGAGGAAAAAAAACTCCGCTACGTATGTGTTAGAAGACAGATATACCCCTTACTTCCTGTGGCATCTTCCTAAACCGAGTGAAACTTTTAAGGGTTTAAATGGCTTTTCGTATTTAGTGATGGCCGGGAGAAACCATATGTCTGCTTGTGTTTTAAATTCGTTTATTACTTACTTACCCATAAGGTTTTTACCGGAGAATTGATACTGACAAATGAAATTCCCGTTAATCTCTACTTCTCTTACCGCCAAAAATATATAAGTGAATCAATTCAAACGTGCGAATACACACAAACACCATGAACACAAGCACTCATAGCTTTTTTAAGTGTAAAATATCATTTGTAAGGTTCTGACTCCATTCGATTACAGATCATATATTTTACAATTTTTTTGTTATAGATCTTTGTTACATTCAAGTTTTCAAATTCAGCTGAGTTGGATTACCATTTGCTTCACTTAACCATTCTGAATTACTGTTTCTTAGGACCGTGGGATGGTCATAACATGTTCTATACGGCGATTTCATATATGGGCCCATGTTTTAAGAAGCCCAATATACACGAGCAGGCTGCTCGGAGCAGCCGATAAGTGTTATCCATTAACGTTAGGCGTCAGTGTCGATGACCATGGAAAATGGTGGAAAAAGACATGCAAATACAAATGCCACAAACCGTCACCCACTTCAACTTATAATTGAAGAAACAAGCGTAGAGATCTGTGAAAACCTCATATGTATTGTAGTTGTAATATTCATTATTACATTACAAGCATCAAACACGACCACGAGAACAACAAGAAGAAAGATGGATGGATATGGGCAGTAATACATAAAATTTTCAAACATGTTTCAGTTATCATAAGTACGACACTCATCGGTCTCAGGGTTATCACTGCAATATTCTTCCAAAGGATCGGATCCACCAGCTTTCTTCTTGTCCTTAGCGTGACTCGCCGCCGCACTCAGCTCCTCCACCTCATCCCACGCCGCCACACACTCGCCGCTCACCGGATCGTCGGCGCAAGTCTCCTTAGCTTCCTGAATACTCTTCACCACCTTCTCCGATATCTCTTCTTCAGATTTGGCCTTAACTGACATAACCATTCGATTTGGCGAACTGTATTTCCAGGGGTAGTTCAAACGGACCGGGGCTGGTAGACGAGCCACCGGTCGAACGAACGATCTAGGAGTTGCGACGTTGAGACCGGTTGCAGCTATGGTTGTCATCGCTGGAGGACTTAACTTAGGATAGAAGAGATATTTTTTAAGACAGAAGGAGAGGAGAAGAGAAGGATGAAATACTATTGAGCTATGTGAACACAATCCTCTTATCACTTAACAACCAATCGTATTGCGCCTCGTCAATTTAGACATTTTATTATAAAAGATAATCCACCGGGTGAGAAATGTACAGACAAAAAGGAATGGGAGGACTTGTTGGGCTATAGTGAAGAAAATAAGCGATAGTTGGGTCATAGGTGAGGCCCATATGAGCAGCGAAGTTCACTATGCACTCGAGCGTATCTTAAAACGCCTTACAGATATTTTCATGTTAATTATTATTTGATTGGATACGATAATATTTACAACCGTGGAATAAGGGAATCATCATCAACCATCCCACTTTAAAAAGTCTTAAGAATAAAAAAAAGGGGGATGATGCGCTTTCATAGAGCTTGTCATCGTTTCTCTCTCTCGCCTCTTTGCCATTCATCTCCGCCGTCTTCTTCTCTCCTTCTACCTCCCAAGCTTTCCACTCTCCGTTGCGCAAGAGTTCGACGATTCTCCGGAAACTCTCTGACCACTGTCATGTCTTCTCGTGCTGCTTCTAGGCTTCACTGCCTCGCATCTGTATTTCCCGGAGCTGGAGAAGACGCTGGTGGTAGCAGCTCTAATGGCTCAGCCTCACTCTCCGACGATGATGGTAATTGCTCCATTTCCGCCGATTCAATAAGATGAATTCGGATTTGGAATGAAACATGAACTATACCTTCTGTTGAAATCGAATCGCTTATGGTTCGTTTGTTTTATTGATGCATTTCCAAAGTCATTCGATGTTAGCTAATGTGACTCTGTGGAGTGAGAGAGATGTGTGTTTACGTTTTTTTATTTGTTTGTTTTGAACTTGTATGTAGAATTGGCTTTAGGCACTGGATATCGTCTTCCTCCACCTGAGATCAGAGATATTGTCGATGCTCCACCAGTCCCGGCTTTGTCATTTTCACCACATAGGGATAAGATCTTGTTTCTCAAGCGAAGAGCTCTCCCTCCCTTGGCAGATTTAGCTAGACCAGAGGAGAAGCTTGCTGGTGTTCGCATTGATGCATATTGCAATACCAGAAGCAGGATGTCTTTCTACACTGGTTTGGGAATCCATCAGCTTTTGCCTGATGGTACATTGAGTCCTGAGAAGGAGATCACTGGCATTCCGGATGGTGGTATGATTAACTTTGTTACGTGGTCCAATGATGGTAAGCACCTGGCTTTCAGCATCCGGGTCGATGAGAACGGAAATACTAGTAAGCCTGTAGTGTGGGTAGCTGATGTTGAGACTGGAGAAGCTAGACCACTGTTTAAGTCGCAAGATATTTACCTGAATGCGATCTTCGAGAGTTTCGTTTGGATTGATAATTCCACTCTCTTGGTGAGCACAATCCCTTCATCTCGTGGAGACCCACCAAAGAAACCTTTGGTCCCATCTGGTCCCAAAACTCTGTCAAACGAGAAGAAGAATATTGTCCAAGTTAGAACATTCCAGGATTTGCTTAAGGATGAATATGATGCTGATTTGTTCGACTATTATGCCACATCACAACTAGTATTGGCTTCTCTGGACGGTACAGCGAAGGAAGTTGGGCCACCTGCAGTATACACGTCGTTAGACCCTTCGACAGACCATAAGTACTTGTTAGTTTCATCACTTCACAGGCCATATTCCTTTATTGTACCTTGTGGTAGATTTCCAAAGAAGGTCGAAGTCTGGACAGCTGATGGTAGTTTCGTAAGACAACTATGTGACTTGCCCCTAGCTGAAGATATTCCCATCGTTGCCAATAGTGTACGGAAGGGAATGCGTTCTATAAATTGGCGAGCAGACAAGCCGTCGACTCTCTACTGGTAAATATACGAGATTCAAAGTGATCCACATGTTCCAAAATGTGCTATTGAAATAATTCAATTACAACTCTTTGAGATATGTAGGGCCGAAGCACAAGATGGAGGAGATGCCAAAGTGGAAGTTTCACCGCGTGATATAGTTTTTATGCAGTCGGCGGAACCACTGGCAGGAGAAGAACCAGAAGTTTTGCATAAGCTTGATCTTCGCTATGGGTAACTACTAAAAACGCAGCAGATTATCAGTGCCATCTTCTTGTAAAAATTAGACTGTCTACATTGATCCGATTTTGTTTCTGCAGAGGCATTTCTTGGTGTGATGATACATTAGCTTTGGTTTACGAATCATGGTATAAAACACGAAGGACAAGGACGTGGGTGATCTCTCCTGGATCTAACGATGTCAGTCCACGCATCTTGTTTGATAGATCATCGGAAGATGTGTACTCAGATCCTGGCTCAACCATGCTGAGGAGAACCGCTGCTGGAACGTACGTCATAGCAAAGATAAAGAAGGAAAATGATGAAGGCACGTATGTCATACTGAACGGAAGTGGGGCTACACCACAAGGGAATGTACCCTTCCTTGACTTGTTTGACATGTAAGCCCTACTTGACAAAGGCTTCTCTTTCTTGCGATTTTTCTCTTGTTTTTATCGCCATAATGTTCTAACAAACTGGGATGTTCTACACAAAATTTATCTAGAAACTCAGGCAACAAAGAACGGATCTGGGAGAGCGACAAGGAAAAGTATTTCGAGACTGTTGTGGCCTTGATGTCTGACCAGAAAGAAGGGGACTTGAAAATGGAGGAGCTGAAAATTTTGACTTCAAAGGAGTCAAAAACTGAGAACACCCAGTATTCTCTCCAACTTTGGCCTGACAGGAAAGTGCAACAGATTACAAACTTTCCTCATCCTTATCCCCAGTTGGCTTCGTTACAGAAAGAGATGATCAGGTATCAACGCAAAGATGGGGTTCAACTTACTGCAACACTATACCTACCACCAGGCTATGATCCATCAAAAGACGGTCCTCTGCCTTGTCTGTTTTGGTCTTACCCTGGTGAATTCAAGAGCAAAGATGCTGCTAGTCAAGTTCGTGGCTCTCCAAATGAATTTGCAGGAATTGGTTCAACTTCTGCTCTTCTTTGGCTTGCTAGAAGGTATCAAGCATTTTTCAATTCTATCCGTGCTTAGGCACGATACTGTTTTTGTTGTCGCAGTGACCTGGATTCTATTTCGTTGAAATAGTTGATCGAGTGTTAGCTTATACCATATGGATTCTTCTGCATTGTGCAGGTTCGCTATATTATCTGGACCTACTATACCTATAATTGGTGAAGGTGATGAAGAGGCCAATGATAGGTACGATAATATTTACTTTTTACAAGCTGGTAAAAACATGGAAACCAGTGTTATTTTCTTGGTCAATGTGTCCGGCAAGCATAAGAAGATCAACTAAATGAAAAGGCAGTGAAATCCTTGGCAAAAAAACACACACTTAAATTGTAGACCCGAGATGTGCTTTGACTTTGACAGGTTCTAATGTGAACCGACTTGTGAACCAACTTGTTTAGGTATGTAGAGCAGTTGGTTGCAAGTGCTGAGGCTGCTGTAGATGAAGTCGTCAGGCGTGGAGTAAGCATCATCACTTGATTCTAGTTCCATCATCTTGCTATTGTATTTACCACATAAAGTGTTGAGACTTAGTATTTTCTCGGTCCTCCATATTTCAAGGTGGCTCACCCAAGCAAAATCGCTGTTGGGGGACACTCATATGGAGCATTTATGACTGCAAATCTCCTTGCTCATGCTCCTCATTTGTTCTCCTGCGGTATAGCTCGATCTGGTGCTTACAACAGAACACTCACACCCTTTGGTTTCCAGGTTCCACCATTACCATTTTCTTTCCGTCTTATCCTCTGCATTCGGACAGCTATTGACTTATCTCTGGTTAACCTTTTAACTATGCTTGAAACATTGCAGAACGAGGACCGAACACTGTGGGAAGCTACTAACGTCTATGTGGAGATGAGCCCATTCATGTCTGCTAATAAAATCAAGAAGCCAATCTTGCTCATCCATGGTGAAGAAGACAATAACCCAGGAACTCTAACAATGCAGGTTATAACCCAGATTCAATAGAAATCATCGGAAAGGATTAGATTCCACACCCATATTCTTTGCACTTGTTCTCTCTAACTATTTCTCATTTCGTATGCCTTGTATAACAGTCGGATAGATTCTTCAACGCACTAAAAGGGCACGGAGCTCTTTGCCGCCTTGTGATTCTTCCTCACGAGAGCCATGGGTACTCAGCACGGGAAAGCATTATGCACGTGCTCTGGGAAACTGACCGCTGGCTTCAAAAATACTGTGTTCCAAACTCATCAGATGCAGATACAAGTCCAGACCAGTCCAAAGAAGAATCAAATTCTGCAGAAAAAGTAGCGACGGCCACAGGAGGTGGTAATCCGGAGTTTGGTGACCATGAAGATCACTCCATGATTAGGAGATCACTACTCTGGTAAGAATGTCTCTCACCCTTCCCAATCAGAAAACAAAACCACAAGATTTTAAGATTAGCTGACTCAGTTTGTTGAATGGGTATGCTTTTTTTTTCAGAGGTCTCTGTGCCTGGTTTGGCCACAAAAGACAGATACAGCATTCGAATGCACTTGGCAGAAAGAATGCAACACCAACTCTTTTTTTTTCATAGAACATTCGTATTCATAATCTTGCGTACAAAAAGGTGTCGGATACTTCAAAGTCATAAAAGTTGGAAACACTTTCCATGAACAAGGTTCCACAATATTCACCTTTTATAATTTCTTAGACAAGTCTGTTTATGATCTAACAAATCCCAATCATTGATTTGTTTATTCCTCACAAAATCCCAACTCATCTCAGAATTGTTACGAAACAGAAAAAAGCAAAAAATTGAAATCATCAATGGGTCTTCAAAAATCAGTCTGAGCAGCTTTTATTACTCTTCGGCGGCAATAACACTGATCTCACCTCTCTCAAGCAAGTCATAGAAAGCTCTGGTTTTCCTCTGTTCGTTCCAGTGGTGCATCTTCCAAAGACCACCAGCAGCTAAACCCAGTGCCATACCAATGATTAGCTCCTTCACAACGCTAGGACCTTTCAATGTGGCATGTGCAACCTTGTGTCCTGCCATCTATGTCTTTTTTTTTCTCAACCTAATCAAACAGATACAGCACAAACCCAAAAAGACCAAACATGAATCAGTAGTAGTCTCTACAATCTTCAGTACACCAATGCAAGAAATGTAATTCACAACCAACTAGTAGTAGTATCTATATACAAAGCGGATCTTCTGGGGATCAAACACTATCACAGATCAGTTTTTATTCTCAACGTATCAATGCTACTGGGAACTACATATACGAACATAGTATAACCCCACCCAACGATCAAACATGATATGAAGAGAACATACAAAAAAAAAAAGAAGCTAGAAATGTAATGCACAGTCAAATCATATATAAGACAGAGACTGACTCTCTTCTTTATCAAAACAGATGGACGTATAAATCTACACATTAGATACAAACTCTAAATATATAATATACAAAAATGAACAGTTTTGGCTATGGATCTTAATTCTTTAGACAATCACCGATTACTGAAATCAGGGGATCAAAGACTTTGATTCAATTATCAATGACATTGTCCACATCTACATCCACTAGTATCCCTCGATCCAAAATGATAAAACTTTCATTGGAAGCATTATTAAGCTAACCAAGATTCATTAGACAACCGAAGAGGAATCGAGCTAAATTAAAAAAGCTCATCAGTACATATCTAGAAGAAGAAGAAGAAGAAGAATCTGCATAAAATCAGAAATGCTGGTAAATAAACAGAGATAGATTTATTTACCAAGTGGGAGTGCGGAGGAGGAAGACGATGGGTACAAATGAAAGAGGATTCTTACATGTAGGTAAGGGCATCCACACCAATAAACTTCTTTGGGATTCATATTTTCTTTTTTTTATTATTAATTTTTTTTATTTTTCTTTTTTGTTTTTTTTAGAAAAAAAAAAAAATAGATTAATCGCGGGCTGCCACGTGTCGTGGGGCCCGCGGAACAGTGGTGATAAAGGTTCACCAGAGAGAACCCCAAAGCCACATGTTTATCAATGTTCATGTAAAAAACTGTGTGAACCCTCTTTATGAACCCCTTATGAACCCTCGACGTATATGCTCTAACGGACACTACTAATGTAATGGATTCTCCCACTGACTCATTGGCCTCACATTTTAGCCCGGCCCACTTATTATCAAGAAGAGTTATATTTAATTAATCAGAACTTCTAATTTTTTTTGAGTCATATCTAATATCACCACCAATTGGGAATTTGCAGCCTTTTAATACAACAACAACAACATTCCTTGAAGACAACAGTCCCAGGATGATCATTATTAGTATTGAATTCTAGATACACTTTACGGGCCCATTATTACATTTAATGGGCCACCAAATTAGCCGGCCCCACATTTGGTTGGACTTGTCTTAATCGAACGTGTTCGTTTACCAACTTTTATGTTCCACAGTTTACTTAAGTCTTGTCCTTCTTCGTACCCAATCACTAACTGTCTCTTCAATTCTTTTTTCAAAATGTCGCCGTCGTTCAGCTCCGGCCGTTTCTTCGTCGCCATCTTCCTCGTTATCTCCGCCATTCCCATAGCTTACCTCATTTGCCTAGAGAGAGCTGCTCCTTCGACGCACGTCTTCTCTTACCACAGCTCCGGCTTCTTCCGTGAGTGTGCTAAATGGGACCATGCTGGTCGGAGATTCCTCGTCTCCTTCATGGACGGAGGCGGAATCGGCGAGGTTGTTCCTAGAGAAGGTGGAAACGACTTTCTTAATGAAGTCACTTTAGTTAATGACATTGACCTCGCCGGAAACGCTTCTCTAGGAATCGCTATCGACCACGACAGGAATCGTCTCCTAGTCGCTGTAGCCGATTTGCTTGGAAATAGCTATAGCGCTTTAGCTGCCTATGACCTGTCTTCATGGCGTCGTATCTTCCTAGCTGAGCTTAGCGGCCATAGTAAGCTTTTCTAGTTTCTCTGCACAGCTCTTTCTTGTTTTGTAATAATGTTTTGTTTTTGATGAAAATGTAGGTAAAGAGAAATCATTTGCTGATGATGTAGCTATTGATGCACAAGGCAATGCTTACGTTACCGATGCAAAAGGCAGTAAAATCTGGAAAGTTGATGTCAATGGAGAGCTTGTGTCCACCATTGAAAGCCCTCTCTTCACACCGCCTGGATGGTACAATAACCTGGTCGCTCTTAACGGCATTGTTTATCACCCGGATGGTTTCCTTATCGTCATCCACACTTTCTCCGGCTTCTTATACAAAATTGACCTGACTGCTGATGGTACTAGTAAGGTCACTGTCATTGAAGTTACTGGTGGGACATTGAGGTTTGGTGATGGGCTTGAGTTGTTGTCTCCGACCAACATTGTTGTCGCAGGTTGTCTTTAAGTTCTCATTTTTATGTCTATCAATTGCATTTGGATTATAGTTTCTTTTTTCTTTTTAAATATTTGTTGTGTTTTCAGGTAGCCCTTCTGCGAAATTGGTCGAGAGCTCAGACGGGTGGCGGACGGCTTCAGTGACAGGATGGTTTAACACCGGTATGGTTCATCGGTTAGTCTCATCGGCTACTGTGAAGGAAGGAAAGGTTTATCTAAACCACATTGTTGGGTTTGGTTCTAAGAAGAGACACATACTTGTAGAAGCTGTGTTTTAGACTTTTTACTTCTAATATGATTGATTCTATTGGAATGTGATGTAAAGCCTGTCTTTACCAAAATTTCATATAAAATCTATAGTATTAGATAAAAACATTCATTGGGAGATGTTTAACATCTTTCACATTACAAATATCAACTTGAACCTTTGTATAAGGTGTAGTAGAACCAAAAAAGAAACGCATTCAACTTACACTTTAGTGTCACCTTCATCGTCATAATGAAGAGAAGAAGCTGTAGAAACAGGAGCAAGAGTAGAAAGGTCGCGTGGATCTATTCTACTAACTTTTTCGAAAAGCAAGACCATTCCAAAACCTAAACACCCTTTAACGATCCTTACCATACCAATCGTCACAACCATATAGTATAACCACCAATTCACAAAATCAACCGTTCCCACACCCAAACCAACGTCGACCTTACCATCTATTGGTAATAACAACAAGAGTGCTCTTTTAGCCTCTGCCACACCAACCAAAGCCTCTACCTCATCCCGAAGCTTCCACCACCACAACGTCCCACAGCTGACGGCCAATGCCACTCTCTCCACCACCGTCTCTTCTCTCTTGTTCTGAACAGCGTCTCCTCGGATCAACGTGCTGTCCACCACCGGTCTAACGATCACCCTACACCACAGAAGCATTACCTCGTGAAGACCAAAGAAAAACACAAGCCTGCTCAAGAAGCTACGTTCGCTTCCGTTGATTAAACCGTCAGGACTAGTTCCTTGGAGGCCTAGACCGACGGAGACTTGAACAAGGAAAAGCGTGAGCCACGCAATGCTGACATGTGGATAAAAAGGAATTGAACGGCTGGGATCTGTAGCAGTGATCTTGGTGGTTAGACCAAGAACTAGAGTGTAAACGCTTATTGTCGAGATGACAGCGTATAAGATCGCTGGATTGGTGTAACGAAAGATGATAGAGAAGAAAGATGAATCCGTTGGCGGAGGAGATTTGAGGAGGGAGAAGAGGAAGGAAGCTGAAGAGAGACGGCTCAGGAGAAGGAAAGAGAGAGGAAGGAGGAGGCTGAGGAGAGTTATTGTTACTAGCCGGAAAGGTTTAACCACAAGCTGCTCTGCCTCTCTCCGCCACTTTCCACCGCCGGCGATACTCATTTTTAAAACTAAACTGAAGGAAGGTTGAGAAGTTAATAAATGGCAACAGATTCATATTATAAAGATATTAGAGGATTGTGTCTGAAGGAAAGATCAAGGAGTGGGTGCCATGTCTGCAGTTTCAAGTTAGGTTTCATGAAAACGAATCATTCATTTTTAAGATAATTATAAAATACAAGAGTGATTAGAAATGAGTCACAAACACAGCTAAGAAACGACGACGTACTGCGTCTCCATGAAGCTCTCTCTCTCTTCTCTATTCCAATAATAGAGAGCATTTTGCATCACGTCTTCTAAATGTATTTTTATAAATAAACAAACTGAGATAGCCGTTGGAGAATTGTATATATGAACGGCTTTGATGTGATCGTTTGGTAAAAGCCAATGAACGATCACGATCTCGTCTTGTCATAAAAGAAAATGAGCTCTGATCAGACAAGTCTGAAGAAGCAAAGTAAACTAAAGCATGTCTTTCTGTATCTATAAAATCAGGAAGCTAAGTTCTTTTCCTTATCAAAAAAATATCAATCATATCTAAACCGGTCCGGTCTGATGCTGCTCCTGGACAGACTTGTAGCATTTGAGGCTGCAGAGAGGGAGCTTAGTGTTTGAATGACGATACTTGCAAGGATTGGTGCATGCTGGTCCCGCACAATTTTCTGGAGGAGGAGGATAACTGCAGATACACCAGAATTCTTTGGTCTTTATTTATTTATTTATTTAACATCTAGCTAGTAATCGTTGCAAATGTTTTTACACTCTCTCTCGTCTTGAAATATTAGTAATATCCTACTTGATTCAGCTCTCGAATATCTTCTAAATGTCACAATTGTCTTGCTTACTAGCAAAGAGACAATGAAGGTGGTGATGAGAAGGCTTCAAAATACAAAGCTTTATTTCACATGTCTTGAAGCAAAGTGACGGACATGATCTCAATTGGTTCATCTGTCTCAACCTCCTGTACCACGTCTTGTCCCTTTGCAACTCGACCGAACACTGTCAATTGTCTCACCAGATACAATGAATAACTCGAATCCTCCTTGCTCGTTTTTAGCTTTGGGAGTTGCCACCATGAATTCTTCTTGTTTTAAACTGCATCAAGACATATTGATAGATAGATAGATAGATAGAGAGAGTTAACAACATACTTGTTTTTTTTACATATATTTTTATTTGCTAGTAAGTACCAACCTGGTATCAAGATTCCAATCTTTGATAGAATCGAACTCAGCAGAGTGGCCAGCTTGAATCACAGAATGCTTTACAACTCTACTGAATAACAAACCTTTGAAATACCCATCTTCACTGCGCCACACCAAATGATACAAACAAATAATGCTATAAGCTTTGTGTTTTTTTTTAAAAAAAAAGGCAAATATGTTTTGGACGTGAAAAAGTGTTGGCTTACCGTAACTGGATGAACTGGTGAACAACATTGGGAGCAGTATCCGTGTACAGTTCAATGGTCACAGAACCTTTGCCCGTATCTAAGGTCTAAAGAGAGAGAGAGAGAGATAAAATGAAGGAAACAACTTTAAAATAAACAAACAATAAGAATTGTGGGATAAAACTAACAGCAAAGCGTGGGAGATTGGTAGTCTTCAAGGCTGCAGCCTACAATCATTTTAACATGGTCATCAACACACTAAACATAGTAGGGAAGGCGTAGAGTAGAGTAGACAGAATAATAATAATAATACCTCAAGAACTGATCTACCATTGTGCGTTGGGATCTCAGATCTGTAAGCCACAAATACTCCTCGTTACTTTTTTTTTTTAATTCACATCTTAAGACACCAAGAAACAAAACACAGATAGTGTATAATTTCCCAAACTTGTTCAACTAGTCCTACTATACGGGATGATAGAATCAGCTGAGAGAGAGAGGAACCTCAGGGTCCAGCGTTTGTAAGCAGAGAAGAGGACGAAGAGCCAAGGTGTAAATGATGATGTTGGTAATGCTTATAGGAGAAGCTCCTTTCTTCTTCTTGCTTTGCTGCAATAAAGCTTGTGGCTTCATCTTCGCCATCCCAAAATCCTTAACAAGAACAATCATTATCAGATTCCACAGAAAGCCGTCAGCTTCTAACAGATACACAAATCTATGGGATCCATAAACACTCGGAGTAAGTAAGGAAAGACTTTACCTTCTCTGTCTCCTTCGTCAGTTACAACGTTGTCCGCAAAATCTTTGGCTTTTAAAGAGAGGGACGATGACCCTCTCTTTCGTTTAGAGAGGCACCTGATTTTCAAATTCACAACAAGTCCCCTTGATTACACTATTTTCATTGTAACTTTGTTTTTTTCTTTAACTAAAGTATGTAATGTTTGATTTGATTTCTGCTTATGTTTTGGTTTGGATCAGGTGAAATTTATAAACGTTTTATTTACCAAATAAAGCTCAGTTTAGACAAGATTTAGAAATTCCAACCACCAAAAGTTGCTTAAACCTAAATAATTAATTAAAAACATTATGTAAAATGGTTGACCCAAAGAAGAGATCTGGTGGACTTTGTATAGTCTTATTTTTCTTTAATGACCACCAAAGCTTTGTTTTAAAAGACATCACTAGAGAGAGTCTTGCTCCGAGTCTATAAGCACAAACCTTAGGTTTCTAACCGAAACACGAATCTCCTGAACGCTTCATGGCGCATCCGTGAGTGTGACTCAACGGTTTTTTTTTTTACAAGACTCAAAAGTTAAAGACACCTTCATCACGCATTTCCTATTGGACACAACAAGACTCTCAAATCCCACGAACGCAATGACATGGCTATGTACCAACTGATAGGAGTCTTGAAGAAACTAACTTCTTCTTTTACCTTAACTCTCTTCTACTCGTACCTTCTTCAAGATACTTGTTTAGCGAGCTCTCCTGCACTGAAACAGAGGAATGCAAATAGAGATGATACGATATCGTGAGAGCTTCTTTTTAATCAAGACAATCAACTGTTTAATTACCTGATACATTTTTTATGAACAGGTTGTTTCAACAGCCACTCTTGTTACCGGACATACTAAATTGTTTTCCTGATCCTGAAACACACACACAACACATGAAAAGCTGCTGGAGTTCACTCTTCTTGTAAGAAGTTACTAGAAATAATTTCTAACCGCTGTGGATAAGGATGGTTGTTGGAGTTTAGTAGTCTCTTGCAGTAAATCAGACTGATGAACTTGCTCGCTGATTTCGATTTCCCCTTGGCTTTGATTGTTTAATGGGGGAGATCCACCTTTTTTATCTTGTTGTAGCCTTGTTTGCTCTTCGAACCATCTCTCAAACATGGAATACTCCTCCGGTTTCTCCCACTGGTGGTGTGCATCCATATATTCATTCAGTCACCCCTAGACACAGATTCATTCAAGTGGAGTACAGAGGGAAAAAGTATTACCGTGCTTTCGCCAGTGACACAATGGAAGTAATACTTGTTCCCATCAGGACACGTGTGTTCACTCCAGTCACACTCACAGCTCACTGTATTTTGGTCCTCAGGGAATGCATTTGGATGACCAGAAATCTTCTGACCATCGCCTCTAGTCTACAAAAAAAATAGAAACAGGTATGAGATCAAACAGATGTATATAAGAGAACTATGAAAGGACTACCTCCACGCTACCATTAGCATATCTTACTACAAAGGGAGTTACCTCCACGCTAGCAGTCTCAGATTTCTGATGCTTCTCAAAATCTTGAGGTGGAATATTTTGATGCAGCGGCTTTTGAACCTCGCACACTGCTTGACCAGTTTGCTGTGGGAAATGATTTTGATGTGAAGCGAAATCATGATGCTGAACAACTCTAAGGGCTGCAGGTTCTTTGTTTCCCCACTGAGGATATGGTTGTGAATGCCAATTTGGGTCGAATTGTAGCATTGCAGGTGGAGCGTTAAAGTTAGACCTGGAACACAGAACAATAGGAATATGCTGACATGAAGTAATTTATATATATATCAGTTATTAGGATTCAATTCCATAAGAATGCCAACAGGTAGTATTAGGATTCAGTTCCATAAATCTTTCAAGAACTATAACTAAAGTGAAAAAATCATAAGTGATGAGGCTAAGGTTCAACTGATTAGAAAATTAGGCAAATCCTCAAATAGATGATGTAGAAAAGAGAATAGCGACGAGTAGGACCTTGGTTCCCCTAGACGGGGTTTCTTAGGATCAGCAAATCTAACAATCAGAGGCTGATCAGAACCCTGAGAGGAAGACATAAATACAAAAAAGTCACCAACCAGTGGACGCCAAATGAACGCACTGAGAGACAGCAAAACCCTACCCGCATGGTAAAGAGTCCATTTAAAGCTTTGATTGCCTCTAGTGCCATCTCCCTACGAGAAAACTGAACAAATGCAAACCCTGTAGAGAGCAAACAAATTATAATTTGGTTTCATTCAAATCCAGAACATCACATTAAGCCAGAGGCTTGAAGAAAAAAAAAAAAAACTAGCAAGATATTAAAAAGATTTGCATATAGCTCCATAGTTCATCTAAACCATGTTTCATAAGTCTCATAGCAGCTTATGAAGTGCAATTATCTTCAGTTACAAAGGGCTATATGGAAGTTCAGTTATTGAGCTCATGAAGTATTCAAAATCTACTGGAGGAGAGACTACAGCATGTGAACAATTCAAACTAGTTAGGAGGCATGATTCAAGGTCAAGCACCAAAATATGCAAGGGAAATGGACTTATTACCACGGCTAATCTTCATGTCATCGACCGCCATATAAATATCTTCGACGATTCCGAACCTAGAAAATACCTGAGAAATTTGTTGAGATTTTAAATGAAGCAATGGAGAATATATAAAGTATGAAATTTAACTATAACTGGAGAAAAACAAAATTGTGCACAGAGTTTTGTCCATTGTCAGCGACAATAGAATTCAGTTTAACTGAAAATAAAAAACGCAAAAGGACTCAAACCATACCTCATGGACTTCCATTCTTGTCGTTTGTTTATTAAGGCATCTAACATAGAGTTTATCTGGAAGTTGCACTGTTGAATAACCTAAAGTAGATATGGAAAGACAAATGAGAAAAGAGAGCATCTTTGGTGCACCAACCATGTTGCCTTCATATAGTTACGTTCTATCTAATTTTCTGTTCCTAAAGAGTATGAAGAGCAGTCTTACCATTACCAACCCGTTCACGTTCTGCGTCGGCATATCTCACCTTGACTGGAGAAATTTCCTGAAGTAATGAAACAAAAAAATAGAGCTTTGAAAAGAATCCTCAACATCAGTGAAGAAACGTTTAGCATTGAAGCTAAAGAGACACAGACCCCAGGAAAGGTATAGTGATCAGTTAAAGAAGCAATAGCGGCACTACCCTCTTCTAACTTTCTGTACTTAACAAAACAGTAAGCTGCAAAAGGATAGGATTGTTAGAACATCAAAGAAAGGGAGTAAGAAGAAGTAAATGCAAAGTCACCTGCTCGTTCACCGCTCATCTTATCCTTAGGTAGAATGATCTCGCTGACACTACCATATTTTGCAAACACCTGACGAACCTGATAAAATATAACACATGTATTGTGAGACAGAATCTGAAAAAAAAAAACAATCTCATAATAGAAAGACAAGAAACGCACATCGTCTTCAGTTGCTGTCTTAGGGACAGGCGCAACATATAACTTGGCAATACTACCATCAGCACTCGGATCTTCATGTATAACAATAATGCACAAACATCAGCTACTCAAAAGTTCACACCTTTTCATGTCTGAAACAAAAAAAAGGAAGAGAGAACCTGGGGTAGAGGATAGAGAGCGTCTCTTCCTTAAGCTGCCGCCGCAAGGACTAAACCCACTACTCGGTGGAGGAGCGTCAACGATCATATTGTGTTGCGGGGTGGGGTAATGATTGTCAAACTGCGGCTGATTGAAACGCTGATCTCTGTTGTCGTTTTGTGGGTATTGGTGGAATCCGACGGCGGAGACATGGTGGTGCGGCGGATGAATCTGATGAGAGTTGTAGTTGTTGTTGTTGTTGTTATGATAGTACGGAGCTTGTGGTGGACCAGGGAAGGAGTTTGTGGCACGTCTCTCCATCTACTAACCCCTTATTGACTCTCAGATTCTCTATTCGGGAAATCTCTCCGGCGCCGGTTGAGATAGAGATAGAGATAGAGAAGAGTCAGTTCCTTACCGGACCTGTGAGTTCGGTTAAATGATTTACAGACAACAATACGACAGCGTCCGGAGCTAATGTATGAAGTCTGATTACGAATAACCCTCTGACTCCCGGAGAGGCACTCAAGTTTTTTTTTTTTTTCTTTTAACTGCTCTACTCTCCATGGATTAGAGCTCACTCTTTTTAATGGGCCTTAGACCCAAATGTAATTTCAAGTTTGGCCGACCATTTCTTCAAATGGTATCAAAAGAAAACAAATCCCTTAATTTGTAATCAAAAAAAAATCTTAATTGACTTTTTTTTTTCTCCCCCAAACTTGTAGGAATCATTTTCTAGATCGTAATTTGCAGAAAAATATTGGAAAACATAACAGTCACTCAACATAGACTAGATCGGTATCATCTTCAGTATCTTCATTTAGATGACAGTAGCTAGATTCTAGTTAGACAATTTACACAGAATCACCAAATGAAAATTTAAAATACTTTGGGTGGCCTGGACGAATAGGGAGGATATATGAGAACATGTGCATGCACGTTGAGCTCTGTCTGTATACACACAAGCGATCAATTTCGACCATTAAACTTTCCATCATGGCCTACTTCATAATATATATATGTAAACCTACCTTAATTAGTTAGGTACTTTTCACGTTACCCTTTCAACCCATCATAAACTACACACATGCATGCATGCATACACTTCTCAATCATATGCTTATTGTTAGTATAATTTATTCTAAGACGTACGTAGACTACATATATGTCAACGAGAATTGTTAAGTACAATGTTTCGTGTTTGACGGCGGTAAGATACATTGAATATCTAATAGTCTCTGAGGATGTCTGATCGACATAGCTCCACGAATCCTTTATAGAAAAACACATGCATGCCGAGCAAAAGAACATAATCTTTAAGATGCTTCGATCAAATCCACTCATAAAAATAAAAATCCTAAATATAAAGTCCACAAATTCAAAGGAACATTGAAGATATCCGCATGTTCTTATGTCTTTTAGAATTGAAACCTTGTCCCACTCCCCACAACATCGTTATCTACTTTGTCTAAAATAATAAAACACCTAAGAAAAACTACTCGATCGGGATTGCATGTCATCGTTATAGTTTACTTTTTATTTGTTCATTAGGATTAGCTGCGCCGGCTTATATCAGCTGGAAATAATGCGACACAAAGGACTCAAACAAAGGCCAAATCATTGTGACAACCAATTAGTCACGTTTAATCATATCTACCGAAATGGAGATTTGTTCAAATTAAATGCACTGTGGCAAAATCAAAACGTTGATGCATATGTTTCTATATATTTGTTCCGATTTTCTTAAACTCGGGGGGAGAAATATACATATACAAAATCATACTATATCTTTTCTTTCCATCTCAACTTATCTATCTAACCCACCACCTTAATACATTGACTGCATGCACTGCTGTGCAAATTAGATAAGTATTTAAGATACAAAGAATAAAGCATAAAGATAATTTAATTGCATAATTATCGTTGATCCGCCGACTTTGGTAAACTCTAACTAATTGGCCCCAAAAATAATTAAATAAATTTATAAAAAAAAAGGAATAAGACAGGGTGTTTAATTGTTTATGGTGATGTGAATGGAAAAAAAGTTGGTGTTTCAAACATGTAGAAGAGCTAGGTGATGATGAGAATCATGTGAGTGCATGTGCATCGAGTTGTATTTTGGTGACATACCCTCTAATTTACGCTAAACCCTAATTATCCATCAATAAGTACATCATTTAAAAATCCAAAGAAATATTAAAACACCCTTGTGGACACTTGTCCAAATATCATCCAATTCTTTTGGGATAAGAAAAGAGAACCTTCTCAGATAGCTGTCATCTCCATTTTAAGCTATATCTATGTCTATATAAACTAAGGCCATCTCACCATATTATATCATCTTAATAGAGATCTTATCACTTGTCTATACAACACTTCTTTCAACACATTAACCCGAGAAATAATGGGAGGAGCAACATTAGAAGGACAAAGAAAGGAATCAATTTGGGTTTTGATGAGAAGACAAAGAGATCGAAGGGCACTTGTGAAGAAGATCATGATCCGACCCAAGAAGAGTCTGGGGGCTACTAGAAGACCGTCTCACGCCATTCGTAGACGAGTCAAGACGCTGAAAGAGCTTGTTCCCAACACTAAATCATCTTCAGAAGGTTTGGATGGACTCCTGAGACAAACGGCGGATTATATTTTGGTTTTGGAAAGGAAAGTGAAAGTTATGCAGACTATGGTTCACGTTTTGACCGAAACTGATTGTGTGTAATTGACCTTTAGTATATTTTTGTACGTCTTGCTGGGATTTTAAACTTTATTATAATTATTAAAATACGTATTTTTAGTTTTCATTTGTTCATGTTTATTTTTGTTATCTTGTGTGATTGTCTTGTATTGTGCTATATGGAAACGAACTTGGGATATATATATATATATATATATGATTTGGGAAAGAACATGTGAAACTCAATACATAATTCGATAAGTATTGTTCCATGGGAGTAGTTATCGTGTGGAAAACATTAACGAAAACTTGCAGAACTCTTGTAAAAAGAGGCGTCTATGTAAATAAACAAGAAAGAGAGAAAATAAAACAAAAGTTTTATAAACAATTAAAATTATGTTCAGTTAATTAGAAAAGACATACAAATGCAGGGAGGCCAACACAAGTATTCTACCAATAAAACCCACAACGACAGTGTTTTGGAGAAGAACGTTTGACGTTGGGCTTTGTAAAGCATATTACGTAGGCCATGAATTAATACAACGAATGTTTGGGCCATATAATGGAACCCATCGAGTTATCTGCTTAAATAAATCCGACAAAATATTTTTAAAAACTAATCAATTAAGCAAGGTGGGCCGTCCAATATGGAAATATTGAAACTCCTCTCTCAACACCTTTTTCCCCTTAATTTTGTAACTCTCAGTTTAATGTCTTGTGTTAAAAGCTGTTTGTGTGTCTTTGTTTTCGAAAAGGTGACTCGACCACCACTGCATCAGTACGTGAAACTATAATCATGATGTTATAAGCAATTTAACATTAACCAAAAAGGGGCATATTTAGAAACTATGGTACTGCGTAATTCAAACATAGTATATATGAATATTTCCAAGGTGCTTCTTTTTCTCAAGGTAGAGTATATTTTTATGTGTATGTGTTGAGACAAAATTCAGGACAGGAATACAATGTTAATGCCTATCTACCTTCAGACATGATTTTATATGAATCGGAATTATGTTTAGCTGCGGCGATTAATAAATAAAATAAGAGCCCAAATGCGTTTGCCTTGACTTACCATGTGCAAATACCAACACAACGGTTATTAATTAATTTATTTATGTCTTAACTCATTCACAGCTTCATTTTGGTATTGTAAAAAATATTAAGTGAGTCAACACATGAGATACGAGTTGCGTTTTCAGTATTTCTTTTTCAATTAAAATAGCAAAAAGACATTCAATTAGGGATTTGATTGCTACTTGCGAATTCACGAGACATAAGTATCCAAGAAAAAACAAAACAACGTGACGTATCCCTTGATTCATGCCTTTCTCAACTCCTCTGGAAGGGTTTCTCTTGTTAATTAGCGAACACATTTAGATTTAATTCACTATATATGATCTAAAATGCATATATAATCACGTAATATGTACATTGTAGATATGACGTATGAATATTTAAAATAGCAATAAAGTAATTATTAATAATTTGAGACATACGTGAATAAGTGGTAACATATCAAAAAAAAAATCATCCATATATATTTTTCTTTGAGAAAGTAATCATCCATATTCATATACAGTTCTTGCGACGCCATGTGCACCACAATACCAAATTTGTTTTTTGTGTGTGGCAATGGGTATGTATAAATTAATATAAACACTAAACAATAATATATATACACGTCTATCTATATAGTGGAACGTGAAGTATTAACTTTTAAATTCAAATATCAACGACCTGACTATATTTTCTCAAATATTTTTTTAATTTTTTTTATCATTATAATAGTTTTAAAAATAAATAAAATAGTTTTTTATATTTTAAAATTTTAGTTTTAATTTTTTCTTTTAAAAAAAAAAATCTATATAATTTTGAACTTTGAGTCTAAATTAATTAATTCTATGAGTATAAGTATATATTTAAATTTTTTAATAAAATATATTTTAACTATTTTTTCTTTATAAACATTTTATGACAAAAAAGATTAATGCTATCCTAGAATATTTTGCATTACGTGGTATAATGGAAGACTAGTGACTCGTGACCGGAGTGAATGAATGATCATTATCAAATTATGTTTTGAATGTAGCTCTCTTAAAAACTTTAATTTCCCTTTTTTCTCTTATTATATTTATCTACTAAATACGTTTTAGAGATCCTAGACGTATCCAGGAAGCAACCTTTCGGTAAAATAAATAAATATATTTCTCTTTTATCGTTCGGTGATAATGCTAATCCACCTTTCCTATTATCCTAATTATCCTAAAATTTGTATGTGGATGAAAGTGGGCCAGTGGATTTGTGGAAGGTCCCAGGTGGACTCTTAAGACCGAGGAGGCGACAAACGGGATACGTGTAATATTTGCAATCGTAGGAGTAACATAAGCACACCATCAATCAATGTGCGCAACCCGACGCTAACACCGAGCCCCGCGTCTTGATTGAGACCCTTTTAGTTAAAAACTTAAAATACAACTCATGCACATTAACCTTAAAATACACTTAAACTTAAACTTAAAATACAACATTAACCCCAAATAAATAATCAAACATCATACCCGTAGAAAAGAAATAGACACCGTCTGTATAAGATAAATGCGAAACACTTCAACTACCAAATGTTGTAGGTTAGTTTAATAGGCAGCTCAAACTGACACTATAAGGCCATAAGCTGCATACATCAGATAGAGACCAGAAAACTACATGACCCACGGTTGTAGAAAAATAAAATTTATAAAAATAAAAACCAAAGTTGTTATACTAACAAGGGGGAAAACAAAATCATGGAAGCATGCAAAAGGAGAGCTAACTATACGGGAGTGGGTCACTACTCATTCTTCCCCCATGGTACACCACACGTGCATGCTTCTTCTTCTTCTTTTCCATTCCCATTGAACAAAAACAATTAATTTAATTCTTAATATAAATTGACAAAACCTAGGTAAAAATTTAGAAAGGATAAAGCAAATTCTAAAAAAAGGTTGCAAAATAAAATAAAAATAAAGCAAATTCTGTTTGGAAAATATGTAAAGAAAGAAAAGAGGGAAATTCAAATCCTGACTTTTCTTTTACCTTTATCTTTTTGTGCCATAGGGATCACCGCTGGTTATAAAAATACAAAAATACATGAAGCATGCAGAAGTTATATAAATCTGGGCCCTTAACTTTAATATATTTGGGTCCACCAGTTTTCTAATTAAATGAGTAGAATTTTTTAAAACAAATTATATATATACAAAGTACACCAATAATTGGTGCTACCAATGTAATAAATACAAACTCGCTACTCTTTAGTTAACGTGATGAGAGAACGCAAACTAAATAACAAGAACTAACTAACTTTAAAAATAAATTCATGACTCCGCAATTTCTATCTTGAGAAGTTATTTAATTTCTTTCAAATTTTTAAAGTAGGAACACCGTATACGATGTTAGACTACCTTAAAATAATATGTTAAATTATACCTTGATACAGTAGTAACCACATCCGGTAGATATTGTTTCGTGAGATGGAAAATATACAATATATACTAATATACATATGTGACGTTATAATAGAGTTCTACACGTTTCGAGCGTTATTTGAATATGTTGATCAGACTGAATCCATGTTTTCTTAATTGTTACAAGAAGAATATATTAGCTGCGCTGCATGCATGCTTTCATCAAATTTTCTTTACATAATCACATACCAACGGACAAAAAGAAGGATGTGAATAGAGTCCATTAAATTCTTCTTATATGTATGATACCAATATCTTATTGTCCATCACTTTATTATATTATTAGTTCCTGGATTTGTACGTGCTTCTTGTAGGACCATGATTTCTACGATATGACAAACTGAATAATTTATTTATATAATGATAAAAAAAAAGAAATAAAATACACAATATTTAATACCAAAATATGATGAACAAAGAATGATTTCGTGTGGAGGCGAGACACTCTTTCTTTAATTCTTAAATTGCCCGCAGTGTGGCGGTGTTTGCGCAATCAGAATCCCAGGATACAACCACACTTCGACTATTCTTGCATCACTCACAATAGAAGCTAACGAACCTATTTTTGTGTTGTACTCTTAGACAAAATAAAAAAAAAAATATTAACATAACTATTCTAAGTAGGAGAGAGTAAACTTTTGTTGTTCAATGTACATTTTTCTATAATGCTAGCAAGCCTTTATATAGAAAAAATAATGAGAAGCACAAGTTACATTTTCAACATAGAAATAAAATTTCCATGGTGCACTAATGGAGACATCAATTCTTTTCATTATTATATGAATTCATTTCACATTTTGACCAAGAAATTAAAGAGTAAAATTATTATTATTTGACCAATTCAAACAAATAATATATTTTAAAATGAATTTCTTTTTTATATTTTACCAATATAAAAGATCAACATATATTTAGTTTATAAAATTAAACCTCAAATCCAATCAAATATCCAATGTATGTATTTGCTACTTTGTACAAATTTCTCAAATCACACACATTGGACCTTCATTTCTCATTCAAATAAAACTCATTTTTGACATATGAATATATTATTCACAATGTTCAAAAAATAGTTCCAACACTTCTTTCCTAATCAAAAGCGCAAAATGTTTAAAACTAATTACACCGACACAATAATATGAACTTTGATATAAAAAAGTATATATAGACTTCTAAATCTCCGGGTTACTTCACTGCTTATATAATTGTGATTTATATCTATATTCACGGACGACGGTCTCACCGTCCACTAATGTCTCTTTGCTTGAGATTTTTTTTAAAAAACACATGTCATCGGTGAGATATGTCGACTATATAATCTCTTAAGAATATCTAAAGAACTTTAAAGGGCAATTTAAAAAAAAAAGACAAGTTTTGTGTTCACATTAGTAATTCCCATGCAGGCAAACCAACACCAACGCTTTTATTTATTTTCGTTCTCATTCACACTAGCACGATAAAACCGGTAAACTGTAGAGCCAGTCAAAACCGGACGAATTAAAGCTTTCACTGTGGACTTACGCGTTGACCATTTGAAAAAACTTGGCCGGTGACCGGTTACTGTAACTTTTCGCGTTGTATAACGACCTGCTACTGCCGGTCAGCATCAAACCTGCATTTAAACAAACTGAATGACAAAATATCAGAAACTCATGCACAACAATTAATCCTCTTTCTCTACGCCAAAAACGTCTCTCATTCTCTCTATCGAGAGGATCCTTCTTCTGTATTCGTTTTTTCTTCTTCTTTGTCGATCTCTTGTTTTTTTTTTCCTTTAACTTTCTTGGAAAGAGAATAATGGAGTTCTTGACGACTAGTTTTTATCACACGTCGTCTGAAAACGTTTGGGATTCGTTCGAGTTGTTATCAGGTCTTCAGCTTCAGGACTCTGCTTCACCTCATTCCCTACTTCTCCAACCGCAAACTGCAGTTAATCCAGTGACGTCGAAGGTCGAATCTTTGTGTTCTGATCATTTGTTGATGAATCCACCGGCCACACCTAACTCTTCCTCGATTTCTTCGGCCTCAAGCGAGACTGTAACCGAAGAGAAAGTTAAAAGAGAAGAAGATAAGAAGAAGAGTGATACTAATAAACAGTGAGTGTCTCATTTATGTCTCTTTTGAAAAATGAATGTCATCAAGTAAAACATTCTGTTGTGTAATGAACAGGCTGAAACCAAAGAAGAATAGCCTAAAGAAACAAAGAGAGGCAAGAGTAGCCTTCATGACTAAGAGTGAGGTTGATCATCTCGAAGATGGTTATCGCTGGAGAAAGTATGGTCAGAAAGCTGTCAAAAACAGTCCTTTTCCCAGGTACTTCAATGACAGCAAGCTACAAGACTATTCTGCATATGTTACACATAAATGTTGTTATGAGGTTAATTTTGTATTTTGTATTGTAGGAGTTACTACCGTTGCACAACGGCTTCATGTAACGTGAAGAAGAGAGTGGAGAGATCATTCAGAGATCCAAGCACTGTGGTTACTACCTACGAAGGTCAACACACACACATTAGTCCTCTCATGTCTCGTCCAATCCCCGGTGGAGGCTTCTTCGGATCGTCAGGAGTTGCTTCAAATCTTGGTGGTAACTTTGGGTATCCAATGGATAGCTCAACACTAGTTTCTCCTCAATTCCAACAGCTTGTCCATTACCACCAACAACAAGAACTCTTGTCTTGTTTTGGAGGAGTCGACACACATGGATATGGTGATGATGAACGTGTGAAGAAGAGTCGAGGTCTGGTTAAAGATAATGGACTTCTTCAAGATGTTGTCCCGTGTCATATGTTGAAGGAAGAGTAGTTATATAGGTCTCTATGTAGTATTGTAATAAGTATATACTAAGGGTTTGTTTTATATAATGCCGATCTAAAAATCCGAAGTTAATGTCACCTACTAATGACTTTGTTAGCGATGCAACTCTTCAGTAGTGCTTTTTTACATTTAGAAGCAATGGCATGTGATGAAGACTCGATAGTCTTCTCTGTTAATTTAAACGTGTTTAGCTTCTTCTTTTTTTGGTTACTTGAGTGTCCCATTTCTTTACTTAATTATATTTAATTGGACGACTGTTTTGTGTTTATCCTTTCTTGTGTTTGCCTAAATATAAACGCCAGTAAAGACGATTGTTATTTTCGTATGCGTTTATATTTGAGATGTAATTTACAAAATAGTAAGCTAAAAAAAGAAGAATAGTATTTTTCTTTGTAAAATATATTTTGAGGAGAAGAAAAACAAATGTAAAACACATTGAACCGTGAAGACAAGGGCTTGATAGGTGACACCAAACTGGAAAGTATTTTTAGTGGTTGTGAAACATAGCAATAACGCGATCGAAGATTGTGTAGTCCCCTTAGTGCATAGACTTGTTGAAAAAAGGGTAAAAAAGAAGAACAAATCCCACAAAGAAATGAACAAAAAGTAAAAAAGCAGATTACCATGCATATTAGCTTTCTTCTTTTTGTTATTTTTGCAGCCATGTGTGTGTGTGTGAAAATGTTCAATAGGGAAGCAGAAAAAACATACTTATGAGGTAAATACCACTTTTTGTCTAGTGAATGCATAGCAATGCAATTGGATTTAGTATGTCTGTATTGACCTTTAAGGTGAGTGATAGTCCCAAACAGAAGGTATATAATCATTGTCCCAAAAACAAGGCCACGTTTGCAACCGAAAGCAACTCTTGATGGGTTAAAAAAAAGTAGTATGTGACCAAAAGACAAACTTAGAGAGATTCAAGGAAGCAATAACTCTTCTTTTTAGCTTCATAAACAAAAAGAGTCAAATGTTTACTACCCGAGACTTTCATTGCTTCATCGATGTTTTCCAAGTTCTCAAGAGCAACGTACTCTACTCTCCTTGAGAGTGTTTGATAAGATTCCATTTGAATGAATCTCACCTATATATAAAAATATATAGGGACACTCGGTAGTATTCCTCCTCCAAGCGTCTCCGTCAGAGCTAATCCAAAACAACCACTGACTTCACTTGACATACACGAAACAGAGAGAATAAACCATTGAATACAGAGTAGATGTAATATACTAAAACCTTTAGTGGTTCATTTCGTATAGTTGTTTTGTATACTACTGTTGCATTTACCATACCTCTCGTGGTTACTCGGTAGGTAAGAATATTGTTTTTTTTTATACTGGGCTGCTGCTTAGAATCTTTGATTAACTGAGCATGTTATTTCTTTTTTGAGCGACAGTAGTTGAGCTTATATGCAGCTAAATTTATTAGAATCTAGTTAATGAAACCACTAATCAACCACCTAATTGTCCAATTAGTAATAGAACCAGAAAAGTAATCTCTTTACCAGAAATTAGTATTTCATAATCACCAAAATACCACTGAACAAAACAGTCTTCATCAAAAGATCCTCGAGTTAAAACTAGCTCCATCATCATGTACCTTAACATACTTGTTACACCTAGTCTAGCTTTCATTTGCAAAAGACAGAGCTTAGAGCTCATCATAGTTTTTTTCTTTTTTTTGGTTTCCAACTCTAATTTCACATGAACAGGTTGGTCGTAGAAGTATCACCAAGGAGCAGACACGATGTTCTGAAACTCAAGCTCCACTTCTTGCAGCTTTTTGTCAAGATCTTCAGCACACTGTTGCATATGAGCAATCTTTTTCTCTGAAGCATCCTCCTTCCCTTTCAAGACTGATTTTTCTTTATGCAGCTCGGAAATCTTGCCCTCAACATCTCTCAGATCTTCTTTAACTTTTTGCACTTTGCTAACTTCCTCTCTCTTCCCTTTCTCAATTTCTTTTAGTTTAACATCTGTACTCACGTTTTCATCTATGAGAGAGATGAGCATGTTGATCCGAGATATCGGCGCTGAAACATCGAATCCATACTTCTCACGCTCGTAAAAGCACTCTTTCAGTCTCTCTAGTGTGCTTTTGGGAGTGTGAAGTTGCAGATCTCTTACTCTCTCCAATAAACTAGAGAAAATCGCCATCTCACCCACAGCTAACCCTTCACGGAGCTCTTCTCTTTTATCGAGCAATGGCATGAAATGAGGACTCTGCTTTGCTGTCTTAAAGATCTCCATTGCTTCAAGCGTTTTCCAAATGGGTAAGCGTTTCACAAAAGGCTGAACCATTGTTGTATCCTCACTTGCTCGGGGAGCTGATTTCTTAACCGCATTGGAAGTTCCATTAGGGGATAACTCTGGTGGATACATCAATGCAAACGCAAAATAAAAGTAAAGACCTTTCTTTAGCATCCTGTTCAAAAGGGACACATATAATGGAGAAAATACACAAGTGTCTTACTCGACTTATCACAATCATTAGATGATTTTCCTCCAAGGATCCAAGCAGAGAGGGGCTGATCATAATCATCGTTGTCACTTGTATCAGCCATCAGAGCCTCTGATACATTGCCAAATTCAGTAAGAAATAAAATACAACAACTAATATGAGTAGATGCCACTTTATAGACATACCAGTCTCTTTAAGGTTTGAGTCGTGCTTTTGCTCTCTTTTCCCTTTCTGACGGTTTCCTTTGTTGTTATGCTCTTCAGACGTCTGCATAAAAAGCATAGACTACAAAGATAAAAGACAACAAAAACGATTAATGTGTTAACTCTACCTTGTCTCCAGTTGAATCAATTCCCAAGCCATTTTTCATCCTCATTGGATGAATAGTCTCCTTAGGGATAGCCTTTCCTTGAGTTTCAGCCTCTGGTTCTATCAGTTGTCTTTCATTTATGACAGAGGTTTCAGGTGGAGCAGATCCCTTTTCTGGAAACAGAGAAAACGTAAGAATCCCATTAGATTTTGGAGCTAAAGAAGCTCACACTCACTGTTGATACAAACTAGTGAGGTTAAAGTTGAACCATTCAACATAGAAAAACCAACATAATTTGGGGCTTAAGAAGATCACGATTACCTATTGGTAGAGTGGTTAAGACTGGCGTAGCAGCACCACTCATCACACCATCAGCCATTTGGCTTCCTGATTCCTTCACCTACACATCATTAGTAAACAAATGGAGATTAACAATCAGAACGAGGACATCCTTGTTCAAGCAGCCAAAAACAATAACACACGAGGGGTTAATATCTGTAACTCACAGCTACAGTTTCATAGAGTTTTGTGGCTTCTTCATGAACCGGGGAGTTTCTGATATGCTTGCTACTACTTTTGGTAGCAGCAGGAGTGATTGGCTTAGTAGCAGCACAAGAGCGGATTACCTTCAGTTTTTTTGGTCTGCTCAACACATTGATATCACTTAGTAGTTTCTTTCTTTTGCTGTGCGGAGGAGTTTCTTTCTCAAGCTTTCTCTGAAAATGGTAAGAAAAAACACTATCACTTATTCACAAATAACCAAATTTGACACAATGTGAATGAAAAAAAGAAAGAATACCTTAGGTAGTTGATGCCAAACACCGTCTTCCCACTCCTTTGAAGGCCTAAGGTCAGAGTGTTTGAACACATACTCCTCTTTTGTGGCCATGAAACTCACTGTGTAGCGGTTATCAGAAAGAATTCCCCTCACCAGACATGGACGCCATGCAGAACCACGAAACGCGTCAACAGGAGCTAACAAGTTGTACTCTTCAACAAAAGATGGAGGAGGTGCAGGCCTGACTTTGCATACATCAACGGTGTAGTTTGGGTTCACTTCATCAGCTTTGAAAACCAAAGACTTGTAACAACTTTTGACAATGATTTTCTTCTTATCACACACTTCAACCTCCTTGATGACAATTGCAGGGAACCAAGCAGATTCCAGTTTATTAATCTCACGACTCACTTCAACCATGGTCCCAGAGCTAAACAAGGACTTAATCAGTTCCTTAATTTCCAAAGACAAAACATTGTTCATAAAGTTCAAAACTCTGACATGCAAATCAAAACAAAGGTTGAAACTTTAGCAAAAAGGAGACTTTACCTTGTTTTTTGGCCGAACCCATTTCGAACCAGTCCAGTCAAGATGAGGTCTCAACTGCTTTATGTTGAACTGGAGTATGTCTGGAGGAGTATCGAAGCAGACCAAGAACAGATCATCGTCCAATTTTTTAACAACCACACCGTGCCACCATCCATCTTTGAGATCAGCGTCGACCACGGATCCTTCAACGAAAAAGACACCTTCATACAGATCCTCAGGTGGGACAGGACGGATGAAGTTCTGTTGGACGGTTTCTGTGAGAGGAGTTGAAAAGTCTTCCTGAAGCAAGGTCGTGTAACGGACACGGAGCTTCTTGCGTCTGGATTTGGTCGGACATTCCTCGAGTATGGCTCTGAACCAAGCACCTACGAACCCTTCCTCTTCAGAGCAGACTTCTACTTCAGAGTCTTTGGCGAAGGGTAGCTTTTCCTCTTCTTTCTCTCGATTTTGCAACATTATTCACTCTGAAGAAACTCTACAACGAAGTTGAAACTAACCAAAAATAAAGTCTTTATTTCTTTTCCCCAGAAACTGAAACAAACCCACTTCTCACATTCTTCTGAGAACCCTAGAGATGGTGAAGAAGAAGAAAGAAAGAGACTTGTACAATTATGGAAGAAGATAATCCGACATGCTTTCATTCTGCCAAGGTTTTTCATTTTTGTTTGGCGCTTTGTAAAAAAATTAAGAGGATCACAAACCCAATAACTAAACTTATTGGGCCTAAACTTTATCACTTTGAATGTTATTCATATCTTACTTTTGGGGTGATTCGTGAACTAACAGTTGCATTCGTTGAATTTACTAAACCCATTAACTTTGTATTCTTCTGCATAATACAGCGCAAGAAAAACTTGAAATAACAGAGTGACAGATTGATTCTGACTGAACCAACCCTTAACCTTCTGATTCTTTATACTGTAGCTACAATTACGACCATAAAAGGAAACAAGTTAGAAGAAAACAAAAGTGACTGTATATTTGTGAGACACTCACCATGAGCAGAGGCATAATCTGCCATAGTTAGTGTCAACCGGAGACACAGCAGTTGCAGGAAGTTGAGAAACGCACAATTTTATACACAGTACAAGTTTACTGACTAAATGCTAAAGTTACTGAAAAAGGAGAATCTAGAAGGTTTGTTCAACCATAATTGATCACTACGAGAAAGGGTTAGATCATAATTCTCCTTTTTTAAAAATCAAATAAGAATTATATCTTCTCCTCCTCTCATTGTTTCTTGCTGAAGATGAACTCTTTTCTTTCTCTTCCCCA
Organism: Moricandia moricandioides; assembly: GCA_905132885.1. Taxonomy (NCBI): domain Eukaryota; kingdom Viridiplantae; phylum Streptophyta; class Magnoliopsida; order Brassicales; family Brassicaceae; genus Moricandia; species Moricandia moricandioides. The sequence continues at coordinate 50,794 of CAJHQQ010001990.1, forward strand.
TCTAAACCATGTTGTGAAAGGACCATAATGCCACACTTACATACTCCCTCTTCGCACTTCCGCAATGGCACTTTAGTAAATCAATACTAGATTATATTATGTCTCCCTCCTTGTCCTGTCTTGTTTCAACATTCAACCATGGTGGTTAAGACTATACACCCTCTGCACCAAGCGCACACACAAACGCACGTATATATGTTCTATGTGTCACTTCAAATTGATTAATTAGAATACGTAATTAAAAGCTAGTACAAAAGCATCCTACGACGTCGGAGACGCATGGCGTCGATAGTGATGTTCTTTAGAGCACTCTTGAGTTGCCGTCTTACCCCCAAAGAGGAGCCAGTGACAGCCGTTAAACTTTTCAGAAATGTCGCCGGAGACGTGAACACGCCGAGGATGAGTATTTCTGTCGTTGACACATCGCATGGCAGCAATAATCACGAGTTTACCATCGAAACCACGTGTGGGATCAACGATATGGATGAAAGGTTCTATTGGATTATCGTCAAGGATCACTTGTTGTTGTAAGTTTGTAAACATGTTTATAAACAACGTGAGTCCTTGCATAATACTATTATAGTTATTTATCATTGAATCGACCATGCATATTTCAGATGATGGGTATATGAGCCTTTTGGACTACCAAGTTGTATATGTGCTTATATATTGGAGGAATAAATTATATAGAAATAACTCATGCGTTGTAACAATTTGAACCAAAGTTGGGTTCTAACAAGATCACTCTGATGAAGGTTTATATAAAATGTGTTAACTTTTCTCGGTTATATCTGATCCTTGCGGGGCTGATTTTGTATATAATCAATGGTTTGACCATCAAGTAACAAAATAAGTCATGTTCTGACGATCGAGTGTTATTTAGCGTGACCCATGCATACTCAAATATGAACTGATCCTTGACGATTTAAAAACGTTATAAATCACAAATCACAGTTATCCTCAGGTACGTGATAATCAGATATTAATTTAAACGGAAAAAGAAAAGTCAAGATTCGTATACCAAGACCGTATCTAAAATGGCATCACGCACGCACGAATGAATATTACACCAAACGTGACGCAATTGAATTCCTCCTTACATATCGTAATCGTAATATTATATTTTTTTTAATTATACGAATAGGATGTGGTCTGGTGGCAGAACTGGTCCTGCAAGAACCAAAAACTCTCATCATCAGTCCACATGTTGTTCCCACCATCACAGCCCCAATCGTTTAAATCCATGAAACCCGTTTGACCCGCCGGATCATAACCAGACCCGTTCATTACCCCGCCTTGAACGTCCGATAACGTCTCAGCTGGGGAATTTGAAGACGTTGCGGACAGTTCTGATGCATGTACGAGTTGCTGCTGATGATGATCCGGGTTTAAAACGAAACCCGGTTCGACCGGAGTTTGTTTGTCGATAGGTGGATCGGTGATCATTGACTCCACGGGGTCATACGTAGGGGAAGGTGTTTGGGCGTTGATTCTTTCCACTAATCTTGGCATCCAAACATTTTTCATTGTCTCCTTGAAAAGATTGCTATTAACATCGCATCTAAGGTGTTTAGCTTGTTTTTGCACCCGAGTTCTCCAGTAATTCTTTATTTCATTATCTGTTCTTCCTGGTAGATATTGTGCAATCTTCGACCACCTAACAACAATCAACCAAATTATTTATAAACGTACAGAATAAAATATTCTCTATAAAAATGTTAAGTTTCTTTTTTTTTTAAACTAGTAAATGGGAAAGCAAGTATTTACATTTAGATCATTGGTAACATACCTATTGCCCCAGAGAGAATGGAGTTTAAGGATCATAAATTGTTCTTCGAGAGTGATGTTGCCTCGTCTAACATCTGGCCGCAAGTAGTTAAGCCATCTTAACCTGCAACTCTTACCAGTTCTCTTAAGCCCTGCATGTTTGAACATATGTCATAAGTACGTGTGTATATTAAATTATATAGATTAGTTACTAATTTGATACCTGAGGAACGAGCGATGTGGTTCCAGCGAGCATCACCGTGGATGGAGACGAAGTTGACGAGAATAGCATCTTCTTCCTCGGTCCATGGACCTTTCCTTACATCAGAATCTTCTTCATGAGTTGGAGAGTTTGAGTTTCGCTCGTAATCTTCCATTTCTTTTGAGAGAAGGAAAAAAGAGAGAGGTGAGATGGTGTGAAAGGCTTTGTGGATTAGATATGGAGTGATTAAGCAGTATGTGATTTATTTATTTATATATAGGAAAGGAAAACGAGAATAGAGAATTTATAGAAGTAGTAATTTATAAGGATAATTTTCAGTCAAAAGAAAAAAATTATAAGGATATTTGAAAAGAAGTAGAAGAATGAAGACTTGAAGAGTGACTGAAACACGGCATAAGTGATGTGATTATTCAATTATTTTATTTTTATTCTTTGTTTCTAAAGTGGAATTTTGCAACTATATATTATACCATTCTAATCATAATTAACACTCGGTTTGATCAACTTTTGTGTAATTAAAAAAATACTTAGGTTTGACCCTTTGACTGGTTCAGATGTATAGTAACACGCACTCTCACTTTACTTTATTACGAGTTCTATTCTTTAGAGTTTCTAGATTGCACAGTAGGCGAGACGTAAGTTGTTGTATATTTGTAATCCAGTTTAAAAATGACTGACTACTGTTTATTATTATTTTTATTTTTTTACTACTGTTGAATTATCAATAATAAATTGTTGCTAATGACCATTTCACTTTCTTCATTTTGTTAATTGTATATGAAGAACACGAATTAAGAAAAAAATGGTTGCTTCACAATGTATAGTTTGAGCGATGAATCTCTAGCTCAGACGCAGATGTATATGAATATTCACCTAAAGGATTGGATTAAATTTGATGGCATATTATCGGTTACTTTTCATCTCCAATATTTCATCAATTTCTGTATTTTTGTATTTCTTTGAGTTCCTATATCTGTGACATTTTCAACATATTCTGTAGTTTATTTATGAATGATATTATTCCACAAAGACTATGGGGTAGAATCAGTGACTAGATAAAATATAAGGTATATATTGCTTTTATTTCTTTACCGGAATATTGTGGATGGAAACTGACCAAGCTAGTTCCTCGTGCATGACGTGTGGAAAACATAAACATGAAGAGTTTACAGTTATATCTCAAAGAGTTTAGTGTGTTTATGTATAGGATACAAATTAAGGTAGTTCTTAAAGTTACTGGGTTATTGCTATGTTCATATATTAAGGAGATTGAGAATGATCTAGTGTATTTTCCTTGGTTCCACTTTACACGGATTATAAATAAATACAAAACTGTTTTCCAGCAAATAAATACACAAACTTTCAGATCAGTTTAAGAAATTACCCAGTAAACAATTAAACATAAATTAAATATTAGAAATGAAGTTCGGGTATATATTAGAAAGAAAGAAAAAAAATCTTAATTTATAAATTTAAATAAAACAGGACTATTGACATTTAAAGCAAAGTCAAATGAGAAATGGAGTTAGGCGAGCTAAGGACTTTGCTTCAGAATTTTGATACATTTTGTGTTAAGATTGAGCCTAGTCAAAGAGATCTTTCCTGTGTCTCTTTTTTTTCTGTCAACTTCTTCGTCTTTCCTCTGTTTATGATCACTACGACTTATATATGCCTATATTTACACAGACAGTAAGACTATTTTTCTTTTCAACAACATTTTATCGCACGTTGGAATTAATGATTTTTTTTTGGAATTAATGGTGAAAAACCACGTAAACCAGTAAATGTATTGAGAATAATACAACAAGTTTTGTTGTTATAACGTGGCGTAAGGATAATAATAATACTTGCAATTAGGGCTAGGAATATTATCCGTTAAATTTGATTCAATTCAATCTGTAAAATCCGGATATCCGTAAATCGTCGAAGCAAAGCAAATACTAAAAGTTAATATCCGTTAGAAACGAATTAAATCACAAATACTAAAAAATTTAGAGCTGGATATCCGATCCGACATTATACAAATAGATGTATATCTATAATTAAATATATATTTTATATGTATAATTTTATAAAATTATTATTTTAACAGATCATTTTATTAATTTTATTTAGAATTTACTTATAAAATATTTATAAAAACAAAAAAAGTCAAAAAAATTGTGTGTTTATAAGAAAATTTGATTAGTTTTAGAATTTTATGGAACATATAGTTTCATTTATTTTTATTTTTCATTTTATATTATGCAAAACTATTTTTTTGAAAACAAATTTTACAGTTTTTTTTAATTTACCTGTATTAAATAAAGTATATGAGATATCCGTAAATATCCGTAAATATTCGCAAATATCTCAAAAAATCAAGATATCCATAAAACCGGATATTCGTATTTTTTCGAAGCAAAGCAAATCGGAAAATCAGATATCCGTAAGATACGAAGCAAATCACAAATACTGAAAATTATGGAGATATTTGATCCGTGCCCACCCCTACTTGCAATGTTTGCAGTAAAAATACGTCCAATCGCTTATTTTATTTTTGGGTAAAATTTCAAGTGAAAGAAAAGATCGCCTAGACCCACAGTTTAAAAATTATGTATTTGTGTAAACACTTAACCCAATATCTTCTTGTACTTATTCTGAAATATAATATACTCCCTATGTTTCATTATAAATGTCATTTTATGTTTTTATACACGGATTAAGAAAACAATTAATTTTGTATATTTTCTATATAAAAACACAATTACCTATACAACTAACCATTTTCAACCAATAGAAAAATAAATTCCAGCATAAAATTAATAAATTTTGCATCGAAAGTCGAAAACGACATTTATTTTATAACAAAAAAAATCTTTAAAACGACACTTAATATGAAACGGAGAGAGTATTAATAAAACGACTATAATCGGATCTAAGACTCGGACCACCTCCTGGTCTACAGAAAAGAAACATGCATGATCCCATAAGAGCACTAGCCCCCCTTATCTATATAGAAATCATCTAATTAATGATCAAACATTATAGCAAACTAAACATTATAATAGGTTAATTTAAAACAGTGGAACACAAGAAGTATTAGCATGTATTTTGATGCGTACATATCAGAGCGATCCACTCGATTAGAAAAAATACTAAAATTATGAATAAAGGTAAAAAAGAGTTAAAAAGTAAAGCACGTAGACACATTATAATTTACACAAATAGTAGCCTCCATAGTTCTTGGGAAAGCAACACTCTCGATTAAGTGTATGTACCTGGGAAGTGAATCAGATCTCAATGTCTTTAATAGACACTTGTCTGCTTCTAACTTTCAGGCTTTCTTTTCTTTCAGCTCAGGACAAAACCACACACAAGTGACCGACGTGTCAATTTAATTCAAATATAGGTTAGATTTTGGCTGTATCAGACCATGATTTTGTATACGTCTTTTAACTTTAAATTTCTATAGCCACGAGTTATAGATATTTATTGAGTATAATAAAAATTGTAAAGTTTTGTTTATTTTTTAAAGTTTTATTTGTAACATTGTTCCTTTTCAAAGTCCAATTATAATTGTCTTTTTAAAATAAAATGTTACAAACCAACCAGTTTTTATCTACACAACTCGGATATATCTTTGATTCATGGTTTAATTTGATCCGACCGCCGGTCCCGTTGAGATTTAACAAAAATTCCTTACTGACGTGTTTTTTTGTGTGTTAATCTCTCTTTCATATTGATCAATTTTTGCTGAAATAATATTTTATGTTTATTTCAACTACTATATAAGGCCATAAAAAGTCATTTACGATCTATCAAAATCAGAAGAAGTACCAAAAGTAGAACCCACAATCTTTTTAACTTACACGCTCAAAATTGTGTCATATTCATATGCAAAGCATCTTTCTTTTTGTAATCTGGTTATGTCCAATTCCTATTTGATGCGACATAACACATAGGCCTCCAACAAAAATCTCTATCATACAGGTCAATCCTAAAATCCAATAAAACATTTATATATTATAGGGGCTTGCAAATAGATAAGACACAAAAGGAAAGATGGCTAATGAATATTTGAGTGTATTTGTATCTCTTGTTGATGGATCCGTTTTTTAGGTCATTGACTCGTGTACATCTCCTTTAAAAGAAGCGAAAAGTATTTTCCCTGAATCTTTACATTTATAAACTATAAATTATTTACAAGTATTCATTGTGCATGGCGTAGAAGCGATGACGTAAAGATGATGACGCAGAGAAGAATCCTCTAACGAGGGGTTTCATGAAATCAGTTGGTTCAAATACTTGCTACCATGTATATTTTATACATGCAAGTAAAAAATAATAATGCAAAATACATAAACAAGGGCATTTTATTTCAAAGATCGAACAAAACGGTTATATTAGATATATGTGATACCATTTATACAGTTTGACTTTTACAAAAGATGTTGGGCAAGTAACTTTTAGCATCTATATTTGCAAGATAGCTCAGAGTAATAAAAATACGTTCAATTTAGTTTCATGGCCATTATTCAAAAATAAAATAAAGATGTGTGGGTAGTAAATATGTCAAAAAAAAAAAGATGCTACGAGGATGTGTGCAAGCAATTCTTTAAAAGTTAGAAAATGCTAGTATAAGAAAAGAGAAAAATGAAAGGAATTGTAAGAGTGTGTGATTTGAAGTATAAAAAGGTGAAAGGTCTTCCATTAACCGTGAAAGATTAAATTTCAAAAAAAAAGTTGGAAGTAAATGTAATGCATGTTGCCTAAACTCGGACACACTAAGGGAGTTGAGCTTGAATGGTCGGAATAGTGCAGAGCTTTGTGAAGGGAAGAAATAAAAGATAAAGGGGGAGTAAAAGACATATACTAATAATTAATGGAAGAAGATGAATTTTAAGGAACCAAAACCAAAGACGACCGTCGCGCGATAATTAAGGTAAAAGTCCAACCTCAACCGACACTTTTTGGCATAAGAGAACCATTCTCATTAATTAGTCTTTTTCTTTTTGTCAAATTTTGCAACACAAAACACGTTTGGACTTCAGAGTCAAATGTACACATACCCATTGTTTTAAGATAAGGAGTCAGACAGTAATATATGATTTTATAAGGATTTACCTTGAAGTGTTTTGGCTTTATTTTTTGTTTGATTTGCTTTTAGAATACAAACATAGTTCCACTCATTCAACATTCAACGTGGCTTATTGCTCTTGCACCTAAAGAGAGTTATCTTCGGTTTTACTCCTTTGCTTTATTCATCTGTCATCTCTTTACTAGATTATCCAATAACATAGCTTCGATTATTTAGACAAATTAACTTAACTTATGTTTAGGATTTTAAGAATGTTCTTTCCACCGATTTTTTTAATTTTTTCTTCATGCCCTATGTTTAATCTAAAATTTTGTTAAAATTTTATTATGATCTATAGACAACTAAAACTATCGTCTAGAAGTATAATGCACTAGATGGTCGATTCTTTTGGTTATGCTCCGGACCAGCCATGCCATGCCATGTATTCAATGCATCCACAGGAAATACCAATCTTCAATGTCTGGGGCTTCCGTACTTACATTCCCGTTAGTTCCACTTCCAGAACTCTCACCACATGCCAATCTCCACCGTCCGATCTTAAACTTACACGTGTACGCTCTACAATTCATTCATAAAAACTCTTTCTCTCGTCATATTTTCTCTAACATCTTCCAAAGTTACGTGCTTCTCACATGGCTCCGGAGCTTACACAAACCACCACCGCTAAATCCGCCGTGACAATAACAAAACCGTCACCACGAGTCAACGGTGATCGAGCAAACGTGACATTTCTCGCTGGAAACGGTGACTAGGTGAAATTAAAGGAGTAGCCAAAGGACTAAGAAGAGTCAAATCTGCTTATCCACTCGTTGTGGCTATATTGCCAGACGTCCCGGAGGAGCACCGTCGTATACTTGGGGAACAAGGTTGCATTGTGGGAGAGTCAGAACTGGTGAATCTGAAGCCGTTTATCACCGCTCTTACTGAGGCTGGACCGGTCAAGTACGTCACTGCACCGCCCGCTGCTTGAATATCAGAATTGTTTAGAAGTAAAACCTGTCGGTGGGTTATGTGTTTGGCTCGATCACCATACATGCCCGTCTCTGGTTTCCTGTGCTTGTCAGGTGGTTTACTTGTGTTTTTGTTTCTTTCATGAATTTTTGTGTACCGTAGGTTGTATGTTGTCGAAAGTTCCGATTTGAATAACGAAATTGATATCCGAAAGTACAACATCTGAGTTATTAAAGGAAAATACAAAATGTGATATGATTTTGAGTTTGGGATGGGAGACGAAGAACATATGATAATAAAATCTTGGTTTCGTTTTTTTATAGTACTTGGCGAAACAGACCCCCGTTCCTTGATACAAGTAAGTAACGAGGAGTCTGGCTACCTCCTTTCTATGCCTGCACATCATTTAAACATTCTCTCTCAGACTTCCAAAAACGGTTTTATCAGAACAAGTAGACCGTGATATACCTTGTTAGCAATGTTGTTGGAGAGCCAGTCAAGCCCCTCGTAGAGCCCTTCTCCAGAGGTGGCACATGTGCTCTGAATGTACCTGTCATTATTACAATGGTATCATTATATAAGCTCAGGTGTCCAAGTTTGAGAGAGCTAGAGTTGCTTTGGGCTCTAACCAGTGTCGTTGGCGGAGAGAGTGAAGGCCAAGCTTGTCAGTAATCTCAGCAGCGTTCATTGCGTTGGGAAGATCTTGCTTGTTAGCAAAAACAAGCAGAACTGCATCCCTCAACTCATCCTGCACAGAATAAAAAACAATAACAAAGTCAAAACCAAATAGTACATGCATTTGATTCTTCTTAAATATATATATATATATATAAAGGACCTCGTTGAGCATCCTGTGAAGCTCGTCCCTGGCTTCAACAACACGGTCACGATCGTTGCTGTCCACAACAAAGATAAGTCCCTGTGTGTTCTGGAAGTAGTGTCTCCACAATGGACGGATCTAAGGAAGAAGAAGAGCATTAGTAAAGAACTCAAATGAAGCAATAGGAAACAGAATACCTTGTCCTGACCCCCGACATCCCAGACGGTAAAGCTAATGTTCTTGTATTCCACAGTTTCAACATTGAAACCTGAACAAGTAACAGTCAGTGAGCTTCTCATACAAAACAAAGGAAAAGAATTGAACAACTCACCAATGGTAGGAATGGTGGTGACGATCTCACCGAGCTTGAGCTTGTAGAGGATGGTGGTCTTACCAGCAGCATCAAGACCCACCATCAGAATACGCATCTCTTTCTTTGCAAACAGTCTGCTGAACAGCTTCCCAAATGACAGCCCCATCTTTTTCTTTCTTTTCCACATCAAAAATAGAATTCAAAGTACAAAAACGCAATTGATGAATCTATTGTGGATCTCTATCAAAATTGCATTGGATCGATTGTTCGAACTCAACACAATCAGATGGAAGAGCCTGATCTCGAAACTAGCTAATCAATTTGCATTCTCTTTGATACAGATCCAGCATTACAAACTAGCGAATCACAACAGATCTGCGATATGACAGATCCCGAGAAACTCGAATAGAGAGATGGACAAGGAACAAACGTACCGTAGAAACAACGTCGCACGAGATCTGAGCTCCTCTCTGGTCTTCCACCAAATTGCTTCCTCTTTTTTTTTATCTCTACTTATACTATAATCTACTAAGCGTTAAAAATACGTCGAATATTTGTTTTTTTTTTAAAGAAAAATATTAAAAAATCATTTGTTATATATTTCTGAGCTCTGTTTTCGTTTTGGGTTAACACAGTTCGGCCCATTATTGAAATATTCATTAACAACATAATCTATCTCTTACCATCTTAATTAGGCCCATTGGGCTTCCTCGCCTTTCAGTCTCCACCTATTCGGAGAGAATGAATTCATATCCATTCATTGTTCTCGACTTGTCTCTGATTTTATTGACTACACTATTTAGTTGAGTAATGATTTTCGCGTTTATCTGAAGTCAAACTATGGGGACACTTATTACATTTATGAGTCTCTGAAATTCATATAATGATTTTACGTATAAATAAATTATAATATGTTTTTAGAGTAAAATTATATTAGTGGCTGTAGTTAAAATAATGAATCACAAAGGAAGTGATGAGGAGACATGATAATGAAAAGACCCTACCACAAAGCATTATATGTATTTTATTTATAGACATTGGAAAGTCTAGACTTCATGCATACATGTTTCATACTTTATTGTATAAGTGGACGACAATATATTTCATGCATCTTTTCTAAAATAACTTGAGAATCAATCCCAAAACTCTAGATGCTTTTTTTTTTTTGTATTTTTCCGTGTGTTCAGAGCTACAAGACTTTCAAATAATAAAGTGCTTATGTATTATGCTGGACGACGATCGGTTGTCTCTCTTCCCATATGACAACCATAAGTAACAAGATTATAAATACATATAGTTTTCAGATGTGTAGTATAATGTCAATTTTTTAAATAGTCTAGGAGCATTCGAACCCTAAGATCCGACTAATTTTCTGGATACCGGTTCACTGACGATAGACAAACTGAAATTCTCAATTACGCATATAGGTAAATCTAAATGGTAGGTTTCAAAGCCGCAGTGCTTAGCACATTCGTGACCCCACCTTACCATCCGACCACATTCGCGTGTTTGAAAAAACAATTGTTTGTTCGTAGAGAGATTCAGACGCATAACCAAACACGCACAAACGTTAAGTAGATGTCGTTTCGAACTAGGCTAATCAGTTGCTTTGTTTCTTCTTTTTCTTTTTTCATATATTTAAACATTTTAAAATTTTGTAGGATTAAATTGGTCAAATGTTGTTGCGCATGATATCTATATCGTTATAAGATATAAGTGATGACCTCATTTGTTGTTGTTGTTGTACTTCGTTTAGTGCATAACTTTTTAGATTATAGAGTCGTATTTGTACTTGAGTCGATCTTACACTTCTAAAACTAGTCAGATCAACTTATACAAAACACTAGTCATCAAAAGGGTTATTTAAAAGTTTACTAGTTGAGTTTCTATATTTATAGCTTTTGAATCCAATAAAATATATTGCCCGATAACTATACATGGACATGATGCCATCTAGAAGTAACAATTTGATATATTATTCTATATCATGTATTCCTGTAAATCTCTAAATTGGTAGCTATATCAAGGCTCATTTCTTTGTCTTGGCGCCTATCAAGTTGTATGATGCTAAATTTTTGGAATATTTTTGTTATCAATTTTAAAATGAAACGAGTCATAATTTTTGTTAAAATAATAGTGAAGTAATAGCGATATAAATGGCCTATTACTAATAGTGAAGTAATAGTAGGGGTGTCGAAGGGGAAAATAATGAGAAATGATGTTGGAAAAGGGCTTATTACTTTGAGAGATGTTCAATTGTTTTTTTCTTTTTGTTTTTGTTAAAATGGGTGAATACTAGCTCATATATCATATATATACAAAGGAAATGAACTGGAAATTCGGTCTTTTTATGTACCCATCATGTGTTTTGGCTTTATACACAGTTGTTTCTGTCTTTCCCCACTTCAATTTTCTTGCTGAATAGATATGTTTTAGTGTTTCTTGCTCAATAAATATATGTTTTAATGTTTTTTTTTTGTTTTCTCCCACAACTGTTTCGCCTCTCTATAAAAATGAAATGAAATGTGTATTACTGGTCAGCTTGTTGCTATTTTAAAATTTAACAAATTAAATACTTACAATTAGTCAAGACCACTAGATCACATATTCTTTTGCTCTCAAATGGGAGTTGCCATTGGATAGGGAGAAATTAAGATTTATCTATCACCTCTTCTTCTTCTTTTTTTGTTTTATCTACATCATCTAGTTAATTGGTTTCTTAATAATGTTTGGAGAAAAGTTTGTCTATCCTTAATCATTTTCCCTCTTATTATATTGTTTTCTTAATACCTCTTTTTAGTTACTAATTTACAGGTTATAAGTTGGTCTCTCCTAATCTTTTTTCCTCTTATTATATTCTTCTTTCACGTCCAATGTTCACTTTTAATTTAATTGATGGCTCTTAATTCTGAACAACTTACTATACAGAAAAAGATCTGTACACTTATCTGTAACGGGACGTGGACGTAAGTGGATGCGTATAATTGGGAGTGTATGCAATATTTCTCGTAGATTAACCCAAACTTGGTGATTGATAGACATACAAGAACCCCGTTTTAATGGAAAGTGAGACGAACAATCTCCATATTTTGTATCAAAGAAATAACTTATGTTTTGACCCAAAATAAATAAATAACTTATGTTATGTGGGGTTTCCTGTGTATCAATGTGCTGATTGCCAAATGTAACTAAACATGCTTCTTGAGAAAATAAAAGTTAAAAGCAAATCATACTGGTGGTTTATTGGCAGATTTCTAGAGTGAAAATTATCCAGGTAGGTTTAAGGAATAGATGTTATGTTTTTTTATTATTCTATTGCCTCTCATATTTATCTATCTATACGTTTATAGATGTTAAAGATCATATTTATAACTTAACAATATAATAATTTAAGACTGTTGATTACAGAATTCTTTAATCACATATATCTTTTTTTTTGCATTAATACAATGTATATAAAATATATAATATTAGAAAAAGTAAGAGATAAGTTAGTAATATATGAATAGATATTAAAGAGGTGTTTTATATTATTATATAATATGCTTTGTAAAAGCGATATGTGCATGCAATGCCTTTTTAAAAAAGGTTATACTATGTGCATGCGATGACGCAATATGGCATTATAGAGAACCGATTAAATTCACTGACGCAAGGAGATTTTCGTAGGTACTTGCTTTTCAACACTTTAATGTCTATCGCTGTCAAAGTATAAATCCTACCGATTTTCTACTGAAAATATTGTATTTTGATCGGAACATATCTACATGCATATGGTCTCTAGCAGCGTTGTTACTGTGTAAATTGTGTTATAGTCTATATTTAAAATCGATTATGTTCGATCCAAACATATATGCATGGTATGGTATACGTGTGTGAATTGTAAGAAAACAAAAAAAGTACTGTTAACAAATTAATCAAGTTTTTTTCATGCATATGGTCTCTAGTAGGGTTTTTTCATCTTCCGTAGAACTCCCGTTTAGGTCTTTAGTTTTTTTTTTTTTTTGAAAATACCTGTTTAGGTTTTTAGTTGATTACATATATTTTACTACCGATTATTTAATCTGCTCCATTAAATCATTATAGTAAAACTGCAGAACAAATATTATCATCGATTAGTGACAATGTAGGGTAAACAGTCTGAGTCATCTGTAAAAAAAATGGCGTGTACAGGTTCTATTTGAGCAATCTAATTAAATGTATATATCTCTAGCATAATTCGTTTAACACTCACAATAAATAAATATATATATAAATATATATATTTGAAAAGTGTTAAGACAATCAACCAAAATTTTGAAATATAGGTTATATCAAGTAGTATATACTATAGAAAACTGGATATGCACTAAATCGACAAATTATATGCAAATTTTAAACTAAATTAAAGCTTCTTTTATGTATTAACTTGTTTGACTCGGGTTATAAAACTGATTATGTAAGCTAAATAATATATATATATATATATATTTATATTCTCTTAAAACAAAAACAGCTTATGTGTTAAACGGACCAACATCTATATAAAACATCCTGAATATTTAGGATATACAAAAATATATATGAGTAATTTCCGAAGCTTTAATTTATAGGAAGTGAGTGCTCACTGCAGGAAATATATTAAACTTTTGCAGTCGATAAAAATAATGGTGGGAGTTAGTTCGGGAAATAAGGATTTCTATTGTAGTGTGGCTGTGAGATTGCGTCGAGTTGTCGAGAGCACATGGGTCAACCTCTCTTTCCAAATTCTATATTACTTACGTATTTAGTTATATATGTGCAAGCACATGTACGCAGCTACACAAGTGCATACGTAGCCCACATATATAATACACTTTTGCCCTAAAACAATTACATTATCTATCTACATGTAACAAATCCATCAAACAACGTCGACCAATCAAATACGCTTTTTATAACAAAATACACTTTTCTGGGACCAATCACTAATTATCCGTACATTATAAGATATCTCAAAATTACCAGCAAATCACATATATAGAAAATGAAGATTAATGGAGAAGAGTGGGCCATGCATTTCTCACGTACAAAACATAGCTATTTAATTTATTTGGCCTTTACTGATTTAATAACTCTTAAGTCTCTTATGGGTCATGATTAAAAGCGCCAAATTAAATTATGCGTGCGAAACCGCAGCCAAACATTTGAAAGACAATTTTAAAACGTATCTGAATCAAAAAATTAATTGGCGATTTTTTTTAATAAGTTAGATTATTTTAAAATCAATCGGGATCGGATAGTTGTTAGGTCAAGTTTGATTCTTAGTTCTTTAGATGGTTCTGTGTGTTTGTTTGAGTTCTTACTATTGCATGATTATAAATATAGATGCATAATATCTACAACATCTACTATTTTATTACTTAATTAAAAGTGTCACTTTCTCTTGGTTAGAAAATCCTTATTTTGCATTAAGTGCCACTAAAAAACTATTGCTTTTGACAAAACAAAAATCAAAACTTTTAGCCAAAAACCAAAATTTGGCTTATAAAATAACATCTCGTAACATAAATACTATGCATAATTTTAGCGAACACATATATCAACAAAGTTATTAATATTTTCTCTGTTTCAAATAATAATTTTTAAAAATTTTACACACAGACTAATGAATTACTATTTTTATTTAATTTATCTCTTTTATATAAAAATAATACTTACATCTAATTACCAAGAAAAAATATATTTACAAATAGTTATAAACATAAAATTACATTAACTATTTATATAAAACTTCGGAACATATATTAATTATTGTGAAACGGAGGAAGTAACTAATAGAACTAAATTATAAAATAAAGGTATATGATATATGGATAGTACAAATAAAATTCTAAAAGAATGCAAGTTGACCAATTGATTATCAAAACGATAGACGACATACAAGAATAAACAAGATATTAACAAACATTTAACTTCGAAAATTTACAGAGTGTGACAGCCAAAATAATTACAAACAGATGCATGTCAATCTCACTTACCTTCATTTTTTTAAGGAATAACCTTAATATAGTTAGCATATTCCAAGTTTCCAAAATCATTCCCCAGTTTTTTTCACGTATTTTTACATTTCCAAGTAATATAGAGGTTTTATCCATTTCTTAATATTATATCCAAAATTTTAGAATTATTAAACAATTTTTGGTTATTCTTATTTATCTCATTATTTAGTTACTGAATGGACTCTATAACTTAGAAACTCTCAAATCATTTATATAACTTTACCAAAATTATTTTTTACGCTAGGTTATGGAAAAAATAGTTTAAGGTTATTATATCCATTTGTTTTTTTTCACTATAATTTTTTTGAACTATGTTATCTATTTAAGCATGATATGAACTATGGACAGTTGAATTTTTTTTAAAATTATTTGAAATACCATAATTAAGATACTATTTTAATGTTGTTTTAAACAAAAATATCATAATTCTTGAATTTATAGTTTAAGATTATTATTTAATATCTAATATTTAAGGTGTGGAATTGAATTTACATAAATTTTCTATAAATAATTTAAGAAGATTACTTTAATCATTTTCACTATAAACAATTATTTATGAAAATAGTTATTTTTGAAAAATAATTTTAAAAATAATATTAAATTTGTGATAAAATTAGAATTCTTCCAAATTATTTTAGTCCAATATTTTGCTTATACACTATTTTTACATCAAAAATAAATAGAGTTTAAATTATTAAGAAACCGATTTATTAACAATTATGTGTATTAATAGACATTTTAATAATCTTTTTACATAGTACAAATAAATTTTTTAGATGTAGATCCTCATAATAATCAGCAAAAATAAAATTTCATAAGAAATACAGTTATAACAATTTCCGTAATTGATAATAGAGTTATAGACTAGTGTTAAAAAAAGTTAAAATCAATCACGATCATAATACAAAAAGATGTATATATATATTATTTGTATTTTTGTTAATATATATATTGACATTATATATATATATATAATTATAAAACTAAAAGTGTAATTTATTTTTGGTTTGAGTAGCTTATATAAATGGAGATTCCAAGTGCTTCTTCTTCCAAGGCAGTAGCCACAAGACAGAAACACACATAATATATACATTGCAGCTTCATGTAAATTCAACGACTCTCCACTTTCTTCTCATCCAAATCGAAAACAAAGTTCTTTCTTTTCATTGTTTTCTCTCAAGAACATGTAAATTGGTTCCATGTATCGTTTCGCAGTTTCTTCTTCTTCTTCGAGATTCAATCTTCTTCTCACAAACCTCCTTGTTACTCCTTCCTCATTTGCTCGTCGCTAAACTCGAAGTAAGAGATGTTCTTCGAGATGGGTTTGAAATAGTTTTAATGAGTAGTTTTCCCCCCTTACATCCTGTTGCCTTGTCGGAGAGAGAAGAAGAACTCCAAGTGTTTGACGAATTGACTGAACGAAAAAGAGAAAGTGTGAGAAGCTATGGAAGAGACATTTGTGCCGTTTGAAGGAATCAAGAATGATCTTAAAGGCAGACTCTTGTGCTATAAGCAAGACTGGTCCGGAGGATTCAAGTCTGGTTTTAGGATTCTGGCTCCCACCACTTACATCTTCTTCGCCTCTGCCATTCCTGTCATCTCTTTCGGTGAACAACTCGAACGTAACACTGGTAACTATTTTATAAAGTTTCTACCTTTATCAATTTCCACTTTCAAAGATTTGATATTTCAATTCTGCTATCTTGCGCAGATGGAGTTCTCACGGCTGTTCAGACCTTAGCATCCACCGCCATTTGCGGCATCATTCACTCTGTTATCGGAGGTCAGCCACTGCTTATACTTGGTGTTGCAGAGCCAACTGTCATTATGTATACATTCATGTTTAACTTTGCCAAGGCCAGACCTGAACTGGGACGAGACCTCTTCTTGGCTTGGTCTGGATGGTAAGTTACTTCTCTTTGTGAGTTGCTTAAAAGAGAGTAATCATGTGTTGAGAATGTGTGTAGGGTCTGTGTTTGGACTGCTTTGATGCTGTTTGTGATGGCTATATGTGGAGCTTGTTCCATCATCAATAGGTTCACCCGTGTTGCTGGAGAATTGTTTGGACTGCTTATTGCTATGCTCTTCATGCAACAAGCCATCAAAGTAGGAACCTTTTCACATAATGTTGCCTTTCTAATTTATCATCTCTAACGCATGATTGATTATTCAGGGGCTAGTGGATGAATTTCGTGTTCCAGAGCGCGAAAATCAGAAGCTGAAGGAGTTCTTACCTTCCTGGAGATTTGCTAATGGGATGTTCGCTCTGGTTCTCTCCTTTGGCCTTCTTCTAACTGGACTTAGAAGCAGAAAAGCCAGATCATGGCGGTACGGAACTGGTAAGTCAAAACAGAGCTTCTCCATATCTAATGAGCTAGATTCTTCTTACAGACATCTACTGACTCAGTTTTGCTTCTATTGCTTGAGCAGGCTGGCTTAGAAGCTTAATAGCTGACTATGGTGTACCACTTATGGTGCTAGTGTGGACCGCTGTCTCCTACATTCCAGCAGGAGATGTTCCTAAAGGAATCCCCCGGCGACTTTTTAGCCCTAATCCTTGGTCCCCTGGTGCTTATGGGAACTGGACCGTAGTAAAGGTATGTCTTCTTCTTTCATCTCCACGCTCATATAGATGAAGACTTATTAATACCTTAGTGACTTGAAAATTTCCAGGAGATGCTTGATGTTCCAGTCGTCTACATAATAGGAGCTTTCATTCCAGCAACAATGATTGCTGTGCTTTACTACTTTGATCATAGCGTAGCTTCACAGCTTGCTCAGCAGAAAGAATTCAACTTGAGAAAGCCCTCTTCTTACCACTACGACTTGCTTCTTCTTGGGTTTCTGGTAATGGATTTGGAGAAGAAAAAGATTTACATATCAGAATATTTCTCTTGGGGGCTTATTGATCATAATAATCAATGCAGACCTTAATGTGTGGTCTACTCGGAGTCCCTCCATCAAATGGTGTCATTCCTCAATCTCCAATGCATACCAAGAGCTTAGCAACTCTTAAGTATCAGGTAAAGGCCACTCACCACAGTCTTATTTTGTAGGAATTTCCTGAGTGCTGAGATCAACGTTCTCTCTTTGCAGTTGCTTCGTAACAGATTGGTTGCAACAGCAAGAAGAAGCATTAAAACGAATGCGAGTTTGGGACAACTCTACAACAATATGCAAGAAGCTTATCATCACATGCAGACACCATTAGCATACCAGCAACCTCAAGTAAGAAGTTTGTATTTTTTTTCTCTTTCCAGTAGAACAAGGAACTAAGAACAGTTTCTTTCCACTTGAAGGGCTTAAAAGAACTGAAAGAATCGACAATTCAAGCAACAACGTTCACCGGAAACCTCAATGCTCCAGTTGATGAAACTCTATTCGATATAGAAAAAGAGATTGATGATTTGTTACCAGTGGAAGTCAAAGAACAGCGTGTAAGCAACTTCCTTCAGTCCACAATGGTAGGAGGATGCGTTGCTGCTATGCCTATCCTCAAAATGATCCCAACATCTGTCCTGTGGGGTTACTTCGCCTTCATGGCCATCGAGAGCTTACCGGGAAACCAATTCTGGGAGAGAATCCTACTTCTCTTCACCGCACCAAGTCGCCGCTTCAAGTAACTAAACCTCCTATCTTTTTTTGTTATCACATTCAACTTCAAGAAGCCTCTTTCATGGCTCATGTATGTTTGCAGGGTTCTTGAAGACTACCACGCAACATTCGTAGAAACTGTTCCATTCAAGACAATTGCAATGTTCACTATATTCCAAACCATTTATCTCTTGATCTGCTTTGGCCTCACATGGGTACCAATAGCAGGAGTCATGTTCCCTTTAATGATCATGTTCTTAATCCCCGTTAGACAATACATCCTCACTAGGTTCTTCAAAGGAGCTCATCTTCAGGACTTGGACGCAGCAGAGTATGAAGAAGCTCCAGCTTTACCCTTTAATCTCGCAGCGGTAACTAAAAGATATAACTCATCTGTTTTACTTTTAGTTTCGTCTTCTTTGTTTTCATACTTAATCTTAAGCAGGAAACGGAGATTGGATCAGCAACTTCGTATCCAGGAGACTCAGAGATTCTTGATGAGGTTATTACACGAAGCAGGGGAGAGTTTAGGCACACGAGTAGTCCCAAGGTGACGAGTTCAAGCTCAACTCCGCAGAATAATAGGGGTTTGTCTCAAGTGTTTAGTCCACAAGTGGGTGAAATAAGGTCGAGTCCTCGAGTCATGGGAAACAGTCCCAAGCCAGCGAGTTGTGGGAGGAGTCCTTTGAACCAGTCCTCGTCGAACTAAGAACACAGACTATATATATATTCAGGAAGCTCAATAAAACAAAAAACCCAGTGAGGATGAATGTATAATTACTTAATTAATTTGATCTTTTTAGTTTTTATAAAATCAAAAGCTTCTTGAATATCTCTTTAGTTTTATGTGTTGTGTATCTTGAGTCTGTAAAATCTTACTGATTCATGTAATGTATGTAAAAAAGACTTGATGTTTAACGGTAACCAATCTTTGAATGATAAGTCTATTCTACTCTTGTTAACCGGTAAACTTTTACATTCCTTACCCTACACTACATAAATATAGATGCTAATCCGAAAATTAGCTGTTTTTTTCTTTTTTTTTTTCTAAATTTTTAGAAAAATTATTTGTTTTAAACACAATTTATTTGGGTCATGTTTATAACAGATATAGCGAGTTACTATCTTCTCTTCTCTTTCATTATTGGTCCCTTCATTATTCTCAACTCAGGAGTATATATATATACTACTTTTACATGGACACAACTGATGAAAGATGTTTTATATTTGTTTTCACAGTTATTAAATACTGTAAAATATAAGGGTTTGTTTGTCTCACTTATTAAAGAGGTATCTATATTGTTGGACTCGTCACCTCCAGCTTGTTCAGATCGTGTGTTTGGGTCCAGTAAGAGAAGATTCATCGTCAAGCATGGCATGCACGCTCGGTGAATCCCACCAATAAGTATAGTGAGCGAGGTGTTGATTGTAGCAGCCACCACCTCGCCAACCGTTGATGCCTTATAAAAAAATAATGACCTAAGTCAACGACTCTACTCGCTAAGGATCGTTGGAGTCGGCTCTTATAAATAAGAAAGGCATGCAGATTATTAAAAGGGTGGTCTGCGCTCTATAATAAGAACCAAGAACTCTATTCAGAGAATCGACGACATATTCAGAGAACTCTATGCAGATAACACATTTGTTTTTTTCTTATATTAATTCAACTTACTCATTAAATCCAAATCTCTAATCCTCATATCCTCGTATTACTTGTTTGTAGACCTTAACCGAGTTTTTTTTCCTTTTGAGAAAGGGCTTACCTTAGCCGAATATCCCCCTCAACATATATGCACAAAATTTTGGCTTTAAATCTCAAACACTATGATATTTTCAGACTAGATATACGATAATAATAATATAGTTTTGTAGCTCTTATTTATCTGAGAGATGATTGGGGTTTGTACAAAAATAAGAAAAAACACACTAATCACCAACACTTTCTACAAGTTTAAGGATTATTTATGCATGATTTAGATAAGATCATCTCAAATAGTTGGTTCTATTTCATATTTAGAGTATTATTGTTCATCTCACTATATTTAGTGTGTAATTGGAGATAATTTTACTCTATATTTAGCATTTAAGATAAAAAAAAAATAGTACCATTGAAGATGCTTTAATAATGAAAATCAACAATCATGTAAATTAAGTACATTATATCATATATGGAAACAAAAGCCAGTAAGAAAAAGAATGGGTTGTAAATGAAAAAGGAAAGTGTGAATGATTACATATATACAGTTTTATAGAAGCAAAAGCAAATGCTTTTGAGAATGAAGAGAGGAGCTATCTGGTTAATGTTAAGTCATGTCGTTCGAAGAAGACTGTACATATATAAAACAATACAAGGGTCAACTTTCTATTCCAATATCGAACCAGACGAAGACAAAAGTAGAAAACCACGATCAAGTGTTCGATGTCAATAAGGAAAAGGGATACACTGCAATAGTTTTTAAGCCTTTTGATTTTGGATTTTGTCATTATGAAGATGAAAAGGAATGGTCTCTGATTATCCTCTAAAAAGCTTATTAGTAGCACTATAATGTATGAGAGGTCATGAGCCCATTGAGACCGACCCTGTTGGGAAAATATAGCCATTATATATATATATATATTAAAATTAGGGTTTAGTTTAGTGGGGTAATCATACGATAAAATGAAAAAGAACTCATATGATGATGTTTGCTCATATCTGATATGCTGGTAACATGTTCACCTAAAGCATGCATGTTTTTAGTATCAATTTGATATTTCTTCTAAAATACCAGATTAGCAGAACAAAATTCTAGAAAAAAAGCGTGGGTAGCTAACAAAAGAAGAGCTAGTAAAGGGAACTCTTGCTTATCCTTTTCTTTATTGCTAAATTTTGTTTTGAGCATTAACCATTGACTCCATTGACAGTGAAATGTGTTTTGCTTTTCTTTGATATTCCTGCTGTCTGCAATAATGAAAAATAATAAGTTGCCTTATGCATAGGTCACCGTCTACATCATGCAGTGGATCTTTGTCTTCTTTTGCGACTCTTTATTGTCGTAGACTAAAACAGAACTCTTTCGCATTCATTCCTCACCTTAAAAGCAAATCCCACATTCTCCTGCTTCACTTTTGATGCTCAGAGAGATTAGACATACGCGTTGACCCTTTGACATGTGTCAATCCCAAAGAGCTTGACCAAAAGCCATTACATCCACTGATCTATAATCTACAAACTATAGCGTAAAAACTAAAAATCAAAACATGTTAGTCGAGATAGTTTACAAATAGGGGCTTGATTTGGTGATAGAGCGGAAATAGGGATTTATTTATTTATTTCTTAAGCTTTTGAAGTTCATTTTAAACAATGACATCATTATTAGAATCGTATTCTATCATGTGCAAACGGACCTGTCGATCGATCCCAAATCTAGAAAAAAAAGATTTTTTTTAAAGATATATAAATTGGAATTTAGAACTTTCCTTTAAATTTTACTTATATTTTAAAATTTAAAGCATATAATTTTTAGAAAATAATTACATACGTAGATAAAACTATTAGTTTTCAAAATTATATTATTATTTTTAAATAAATTATTATTACTTTAAAATATTCTATCAACATTTATGAACAGAATGTAAAAACATTTGAAACAACAATACTATTATAAATGTTTACAGCTTTCAAAGTCAGTTTTCTTTGGGTTTGTTAGGCCAAAGTCCATATATTTTACTTGGGACCGATCCACCGGTAATAATCAAATCTGGTTGTTCTACGTGGGAGTTACATATCCACTTTGCATGACCCGATGGATGAATAATCTGAAGTAGATTTCAAACTCGAGAACTTTCCAAACCTGTCGTACCACCCGACTATACCGGAGGGTTTTTGTTACGTTTCTTCTAATGCTAATTATATAGCATTAAAATTTTATAAATCACTTCAATTAGTTATGCAATGGAGTGAGTGCTCTTATACGACCAAATTTTCTGCAGTCAAAACTTTTTTTGTTAAAACATGCGAACACAACTACTTTTAAACTTTCATCTGCTAGCTGAAATTTTTCAACCTCACAACAATTCATCGTGGGCTTTGGCTTTACGAGCAAGGAAACCAACTTAGCCTTACAATGGGCCATTTATTATCAGGCTAGGCTTGATGCCCGAGATTGCCTTCTATTGTAAATCCCATGAGACCAACTATCAAAAAAAAGTTATTGTGTCCATTATCCATTATCAATTATCAATTATCAATTTATACAGCAATATCTCAATACCATTTTCTTTTTTACTTAATCATGTATGAGATATCTTCATGTGTGATACTTAATACTAGCAATACCTATGTGTGTCATCTTCTTGGAATTTCTAAGTTATTTCTATGTTTCCGGTTATTTCATTCACGGAGATATCATTACGTTAGCCAACACCACTTTTTCGCCGTCTACCAGAAAATCTAATTTCCATAGATAGTATTCATGACTTAATGTGCATAACAATCTTTTGGTGTTGACAAAAAAAAAATTGGTTAATTTTCTGTTATGACCTTGTATACTTTATATGTGTAAATAGTATAATACAGAGTCTGTTACTATGCTTATATCTTAATAAATATTTTAAAGACAAGTTTGTGTGATATTCTCACCTTTTTTTTGAATATATTTAGTATCATTCTCACCTAATTTCGGACCAAAAAATATAAGAGCATGTGCAATCCTAATAACCCCTTAAGAGTTCTTATTTTTATTTTTATTTTTAAATAAGAAAAAATTAAAAAGAATCAATCGCGAATCGCCACGTGTCAGTGAGACCTGCGAACAGTACAAGAACCCCTTAAGAAGAGCTGTTAATTAAGAGTTTTAGGAGGTGATTCTTGAGAGTTTTGGTGGACTCTACCCGTTAAGAACCTCCTTAAGAGACTCTTTTAATCTTGCTCTAAGAACATTGTCTCGTCTGAGTGGGGGTGATAAGAACAAGGAGAAAGAAATAGGGTTTCTTTCAGGACCAGAGAGCAAGGCATGTCCACAGATTAAAAACACCTCAATTCACTCGTGATCATCCATTAATCTTTGAAAATAGTCAAAGCCAATTAACAAAAATAAACATTCAAATTTAGCAAAACCATTTAGACACCTCTCTCTCTATATATATATATACGTTCCCTTTCTTCTTCCTCCTCTTTTTCTATCTAATCCTTTCCAATCCACACGTCCAGTAACCAAACAAAAAAAATGAACACTCCAATAAAACTCGCCTTTCTCATTCTATGCATTGCCCTAACCGCAACCGCGTTCGTAGTCCCAGCCAAACGTGACGCTGTTACAGCAGAACACGAGAAAGCTGTCGCAGGAATCTGCAGCGTTGTCCAAGACAAACGTCTCTGTAGCATAACCTTGAAAACCGTCCCAAGCAATGATCCCGACGCTTTGGTCCGTCACTTAGCGACGGCAGCAGAAACCTCCGTTAAAAAGGGTTTGAAGTTCCTCTCGGGAATCAAACCTAAGTACAAGGGAGACACTTTCGCCACAAATTGCATCAACAGTTGCGAGAAACAACTAAACAACGCCTTGGAAGACTTTGCAGATTTCTGGAAAGCCGCGGGGAAAGACATATCGAGCATGGCTGATAATTACTTCACCTGCAAGAAGAAGATGACTTCTATCTTCAACTACCAGTCCTCTTGTCTCGATGACATTTACGACAAACCCTTGTTGAAAGAGGTTCAAGGAGGGATTGGGCTCGGAAAAAGAATGAGTGGCGAGTCAGTGGATGTGTTCACTGGAATGGACAAAGTCTTTAACACTCTCAACATTAAGACCAAACTTAACCAGAAAGATACAGATTCCTTGCTCCCACCACCTTTGTCCTTTTACTACTACTGATCTATTAATCTAATAAAAGGCAAAATAAAAAATGTATGGCGTCGTGGATGGTGATGAATAATCTGCATCGTTTGGTTTTTCTTTTCCAGTTATTTTAGGAATCTTATAAACAAAGGTTCTGTATGTTTGTAATTACTACCTTATGGATGATTATCATGTATGGACCTCGTGGATGGAAAGGATATGAGAAAAATGTAATTATCTAATATTAATAACGTATTTGTATTCTACTATCTTTTATGTATGTGCATTTTAATTTATACTTGACCTAATTTCTTTTTTCTTTAATTCTACATTTTGACCTAACTTTTGAATGGCTATAGATATGTAGAAGACAAGGTACAAAGAGTCACTAATTAATCATTATAGGTCAACAACGTAATTTTACTAAACATTCGTATTTAGCCTAAACTGAATACCATTTTATTGCTACATTTATTTTTGATGTTACAATCTCGTTTTGGTGTGTGTGGCCATAACCTCAGTCTTATTCTTCTAAACAGTGATACACTCTTTCTATTAATGTTACT
Source organism: Moricandia moricandioides (assembly GCA_905132885.1). Lineage (NCBI taxonomy): Eukaryota > Viridiplantae > Streptophyta > Magnoliopsida > Brassicales > Brassicaceae > Moricandia > Moricandia moricandioides. Next base: position 75,950 of record CAJHQQ010001990.1, read on the forward strand.
AGCTAGTATGCAATTGTGTAGTTTTATGTATTTTACACACACACACACACACGAAAATCAATTTAAAATTCATTTGTAGATCAAGTAGTT
>CAJHQQ010001991.1:0-76031 GCA_905132885.1 Moricandia moricandioides
CTGTAAATGAAACATAATTCTTTTTTCGTTTCAAATTACTTGATGTTTTAGAAGGTTTATGTTGCTTCAAAATATATAATGTTTTGAAGTTTTAAAGTTTTTTTTTAATTTTATTAAAAACTGTTCAACCAATTAATTTTACAATTTTTTTATAATTGGTTAAATAATTTTAAAATATATTTAAAAGTATTTTTTAGAAAATTTTAAGTTTCTTAATTTTTGTGCACTTATGTAAAACATCATCTAATAAAAAACGTAGAAAAGTATAATTTTATATTTTGGTTAACTACCATGAACTTAATTAGGTCGATAAAATATGAATATCATTTCCATATTTGTGATTTCGGGTTGGCTAGTGGATCTGTGGATGCAAGCAAGTTTTAAGAAAATTCATAGGCATGTGAGTTAGGCGAAAATTTATTCTATTCGATCCAATGTAATATTAATATTGGTCTATTTACTAACCTCATGACATTAATATCCATGGACCTGAAAGATATTCATCAAATATAGCTTTCATTTTAACTGAGAAACTAGGTTAAGCTGCGCTTACGCGGTATAAGTTATATATATGAAATTGTTTTACGTACTTTTAATTATTTTACGTTCTTTTATTTGAAATAAAAAGTAATTAAATAATTTCAAAATTAATAACTATTACATGTATAATTAAATTGACGTAAACACATAAATTAAAACAATCACTTTTGTTTATTTACAATTATTTTATATAAAATAAATAAAAACAAGGGCAAATCTCTCAAATAGCTATTTTTGAAGTTTTTGTTCCAAAAATAGCACTCAAAGAAAAAAATGACCAAAATAGACTTTTTTATTTTGAAAATTTTAATATTTTTTAATTTCTAAACCTCAACTCCAATATTCCACCCCATAACTCTAAACCCTAAGTTTAGATTAGTTAACCCAAGGGTATAAATATATATTTATATCATTTAATAAAATTTGTTTTGGTCATTTTTCTCTTTGAGTGTTATTTTTGGGACAAAAATTTTTTTAGGTCTATTTTGGTCTTTATCTCTAAAAACAATCGTTTTATCTAGTTTATATGGTACATAATTAAATTTAATATTTTTGAATTAAAATTTAATTTAAAACTATTAATTTTAATATATATATACATATATATATATATATATATTAATCACAATAGGTAATTTCATACCTTTTAATTAATGAAAGAAGAAAAAAGATTTATTATAGATAAATAATCTATTTTATGGTTAGTTTAATGAAATCAATAGTGTATATGTTTAGATAAAGTAATCTATTTCTATAAGAATTTTAAAATTATTCTAGTGATGACAGATGTTATATTTCAAATATTGTAATACTTTTCAAATAATATATAAAAAATGAAGAGACCAAAAATAACATAAGTTAAGTATCACTTTGTAAAAATACACACTATTAAAAATATATTAACATTTGAGTTTACATTTTAGTGATTATTGTTTAGGGTTTAATGTTAAAGAGGTGAGGTTGAGTTTCTAAATTTTTTATAAATATTTTTTAGAAATTAATTAATTATATTTTCATCAAAAAGTTAAGATATATTTGAAAATAGTCATTCATTAAATATAAATTTGCAAAATAATATTAAACTTAAGGTATAAATGAAATTCTTCCAAAAATTAATATGGAATGTGGTGGTGACCTAATTGTTTTCATTACTTTTTATAATTATGAATCCTAAATGTTTGGTCCGATCTACATTAACATCTCAATATCTCGCACCGAAAGTCAAATAAATGAAATTAAGAAGATGAACTATGTGAACAACAAATGTTATAAATTTATGAGATTTGGTCACGAGAAACTCTAGTGAATATAAGAAAGATCTGGACAATATAAAATTTCAGCTTCTCCTAGCTGCAAAGCCCAATATATACAATATGAATTTATTTTACATTCGATTTTTACATTTTGTTTTCATTTTTTTCTTTCTGTTAATATACTTTACAATTATTTTATGTGAATCGGAATAATAGGACATACACATGCAATGTAGGCAGTCTTGCATGTTAGCTTTTGAAGCAGGTTTTTGACTAGACGAAACCAGAGGCAGACACAATGTCAGCTTTCCTCAACAATTGGATTTTTATTTTAGGGAAAACTAAGACCACCTCCAATAGAGGTTTCACCCAAGGTTTTTAAGGAAGGGAGTCCACCAATTTACAAAAAACTGGTTCTAAAAACTCCATTTAAGAACTAGTTTTTTTAGAGTTTTTTACTATTTACGAGCTCCACTGACACGTGACGGACCGCAATTGAATTTTTATTTTTTTTAAAAACCATTAAAAAAAAACTCTATGTGGGATTCCACCATTGGGGGTGGTCTAAGTGTCTGCATGCAGTTTTACGGATAATAATATTATACGAAATTGTATACTATAGTAATAATATTTATAATTTTTGAACAATACTTAAAAATGTTACATTTTAACTTTTAACTTAAGTTAGTTTGATAAACAAAAAAATATCTTATATGAAATCAATATTATAATTGACTAATTGATTATAGAATTAAATTTTATCTTATTTTAACACATGAAAAGGGAAAAAACACTAATTTTCAAAAGTGAAAAAAAGAAAGATTTTTTTTTTGTGTAGCTCTAAAGCTATGGTCATATGCTTATATATTTCTGTCATCATATTTTTACTTATGATTTTTATTTTTTTTGTTTTTAATTTATTTTAAATTTAACAAAGAAAACAATTAATTGTTCTTTTATGTGTTTCTTTCAAAAGATTTGGCAAAATAATTTTTTTGGATATGATTAAGTCCAATTTTACAGATAATTGATTGTAGAATTAATTTTTATTTTAGCACTAATAAAATTAAATAAAAATTTAAAATTATCAACTATTAAAATTCTAACAATTTTTGAGATTTCATCCACGAACGTATATGTAAGCAAATATCACTTGAATAATTTCTTTTTATTATGTAATAAAAAGTGTGATATAGTTTTATATGATTTATAAGTCCTTATAATTATACATTTATACAATTATCAAAGTACACAAATATAAATTTAAAGATAAATTACTTAGAATCAAATTTATTTTAAAGTTGAAAATAAATAAATAAAAAATTCCACCAAAATTATAGTAATCTTTAAAATTTTGCATATAAGTTTAGTAACCAAAAATCACTAAATAACTTATATATATATCATCAATAAATACACTCATGAAGATTATGTAAACCAAACTGGTAACAATTATTATAAATATACATTTATAAAATTATAAATAGATTCAAAAGTATTTACCAACGATTTTATAAAATTTTATACTTCTTTACAAAAATTTATAACCTTTATAAATGATTAAATCAAAATCTTATAAATGATCTAGAAACTTTAATAAAATGATTTTGTAAACCATAATAAAAATAATATTTTTTAATAAATAATTCAAAATATTCGTAAATAATTTATAAATCATGTATGGGCTTAATTTTTTTTTTATAATAATGCCTTACATACAAATTTATTATTTATATAATAATAGACAACCTTTTTATCTTTATTTTTTTGTCGACGATAACCTTTTTATTTATTTCTATAAAAATATATTAAATTAGTTTAAATATAAAAACAAATAATTGATAACAATAAAAAACGATGAAAATTATATATGTTTTCTATAATAATGCATTAGTTATCATAAATAATTATTTTAATATGATTTGTATGTTTTGGTAACTAATATTAACTGATTATATAGTTTTCTTATATTTTTGATTTGATTAAAATAAATAAGTAATAAATGTTATCAACCAATTAAATTATAGTAATTTTGAAATTTCACTTGTGAGCACCACATAAATACAAGTCATTTAAGTGATCTTTCAATTAATATATAGTAGAATATAAATAAGAGATTGTAGCTATGAAAATTTAAATAGTTCTGAAGAATGGGCCATTAAAAAACTACAAGATGAAGAAGACGAAGTAGAAAAATTTTAGGGGAAAAATGTTCTATAAATATATACTAGACTTTCACCCGCGCAACCGCGCGGATATTTATTTTCAACTATATATAATGGTATGTACATTAATTATATATTTCGATGACTTTTTTGAACATTATAATTTTATATTTTGTATTATGTAATTTAAATAATTGTTTAAAAATGCCACACGTATTTTGTCATTCTTTTTATATATTTTTTATTGGATTTGCATTTGATTGTTAGACGAACAGATATATGCATAAAACAACATACTCGAAGATTATTTTGTTATTAAGTTATATATTAATTAAATTAAATATTTACTTGTATATTTTATATTTAAAATTAGGTAATAAATTATTTAGTAATTTTATTTGTATTCACGACACATTTAAAATATTCATCTGCAATAATAGTTAAACATTTGGTTTTAGTTATTTATATATATAATAAATAAAATATTGTATATTAAATGAAAAACGTTGTGTGATCTTATTTATAGATGAGTTAGTGATTATTAAGGTATCTATCACATTTAAGGTAGCAAAAAAATGTGGAACAATATATTATAATTTAATTTTGATTTGGAAAAATAATATCTTAGTTATTACGTAATTTTGCCATAATCATTTTAGGTTTTCGGAATAGTTTTGTACAAAATATTATAATACTCTTAATAGTTTTCTGAATTTACCATATATTAAAAGTAGAAAATTTTAGAAATTTTAAAATAATATATTCGTGATTTTGTTAAAATATTAATAAGATCTTGCGTGATTATTAAAATATTCATATTCCATTGTTATGAAACTTAGATTTTAACCTATACTTTCAAGGAACATAACTAATTTTATTTATTTAACCTGTTTTGACATCTTTTATAGTTTTATTTCTAATAATTTTTAACTCAAATGAGATAATTTATTTTAATGCATCCTGTGATCAATATTTATGATAGAAATAAGTTAGAATATTTACTTATCTTTTCTTATTTGTTTTTCTGTATAACCCGTAGATAACTGTAATATATTTAAGTAATATATTGGAATATATTATGAAGTTAAGTAAGGTACAACAGAATATATGAAAATCATAACAATTTATGTGATGGTTAATATATGGTTTTGAAAATCTGTGCTATAAGCTTAAAGTTCAGGTTTTCTGTTTCACCTGCCCAGAAACATGCCCAGATTATAACACCAACGAAGTGAAAGAAACTAAGTTTTAGATTTGTGTAATTGAAGAAGTGAACAAAATGAAGCTAAGCTTATAGATTTCATCAAAAAAAAAAATTAAACAAAAAAATTGTTAAATTTGATTGGTATCTTTATGGTATGCATAATTTTTTTGGCATCTTTTACGTAACTATTATTTTTTAACTTAAAATGAATCCTTTTATGTAGCTATTGTTAGTAAAAAGGAAAGTATAGCTGCGAGATTGTAGGTAAATCTTGATTTATTATTTTTGTTATAATAGGTAGGATTTATAAGGAAAATAATAGAATCATTAAATAAAATGATTTTCTAGGAGATAGTCCAAAATGAAATATCACACATAAAAGAAGTCATGACTTCTGTTTTAATAGTATAGATACGGAAATTTTTGTTGTTGTCAACATGTGCATGTCTTCGAGTCAATAGGTTTTGGGCTTTGCAGAATGATTGGCTTACGAATTAACAAAAGGACAAAAAGAGGTTTTGAACTGTCGGAAGCCTATAATGAGCAATGTTAAGTTCGTTACATAACATAGATTTTCATTTTCGAGTCTTCACATCTTCTTTTTCTACAACTTCTCCATAAAGCCTCGTCTCTAGATCCACGAATTTAAAAGGCCCTGTCTCAATCTCTTAAAAGGCCCTGTGTTTGTTTTGTATTTATAAGAACAATATAAAATAATGAAAAATAAACCTTAGTTGGTATTAGAAACGGGTCACCAACCTTACTTGTGAGATTCAAAGGTGAAGATGAACACAAATGTTTCTATACAGAATGCAATCATATTGAATGCAAATCAGTATCTTAGACACAGATGAAGTGGTTGAATCGATGAATCAATGAGGATGCATTAAAATTTGTGGTGACTAGGTGGGATGAGCCGACCATGTAACAACATATGGGAAGAAGGAGCCCAAGCCAAAGCCATTTTGGACTGAAGTAGGACGAAGTACGTCAAAATATAACACGCAAAAGCTTTGTCAAAATTCTTTTGGAGCTTTTGCTGCAAATCAGTTCCAACTGATTCAAGAAAGTACATAAGCTAAAAAAACGTGTGAGATCCTAATAAACTCATTTGAAAGATTGGTAGTGTCAAGAGGATACATCTAGACCATCTAACATTATGAAAATAGCTTTCCATAGTAGGTATGGTCGGATCTGAGTCCATTGGTATGAAAACATTTGAATGGATCCCCATTATATATAAAAATCCTTAGTGATTTTTAATTCTTTTCTTGTATTTAACCTACAAAAATAATGTTTTAACATAATATACATATGGCAAAATATTTTAATAATTATAATTTTGGATGGAGCTCCATATTATCATACTTGGCCTTGCTAGTGGGTGAATGTAAGATTATGTCGAACCCATCTTTATTTCTTTCATGTATATAAAAGAAGAGTTAATTTGTCATATAACCATTATGAGATAGAAAACTAAGAAAATAACCATATATGGATTTTCTAGGGATATATGTCATTTTGCAACAAAAGTGGACGCTATTCTCCTCATATGCGCGTGTGCGTGCAGTTGTGAAAAAAATACATTTTATACTATACTACATTTATTAGATATATAGTATAAAGAGAGAGAGAGAGTTACATTTATATTCTATGTTTATAAATAAAATAGAACATAAAAAATTATGTCTAATCCGAAGAGAAAATCTAACTATACTATATGTATTTTTAAGATAGTATAGATTTTCAAAACAAGTTTATAGAATATTGTATAAAATTTATATAAATATATGTCAGTTTTCAATGTTTCAAATCATGTTATATGTAAAAAGAAATCTATATTTTTAATATGTGAAACATAAATTTTAATAATTATTTTAACAAAAAATACAAACAATTAAAATTTTAAGGAGAAAACCATATTTATAATAAAAATAATATATATATATTTATGTGTAGGAGTGTGTGTTTGGCAAGGGTAATATAGCAAATATGTATAAATGAATAGTGTATATCATAGCCTAATGCTTACTATGGTCATTTCCTGATTTTTTTTTCTTATGGTTATATCACCTAATTTACCAAAAAAGAACTTTATAATAAAAAATGCATTTTTTTTCTTTCTAATGTGTTCTTTTATAATAAAAATGCTATTTTTTTCTATTATAGTATTCATTTATATTAGAGAAATCTCATCTCAGTTTTAAAGTTTCTCTATTATAGAGAGATAAGTTAGAAATGCTCAATCATTCGTATTGCAGGTAGAACAATCAATCTCCATGTATTAGGGAAAAGTTGACGTGGTGGAATCATCCATGGTGATGTTTATCATCATCGTATAATCATCATTTGTAATAGGATAAAATCAAATATCTTTGATGATGATGATGTAGTAGGCAGCAAAAAGAATTTTACATAAAAACTTCTTAATAATATTAACAGGTAAGCCTACTTCAACAAAGGTCGAAACAAAAAAGAAAACAAAGCAAGTCTTAGTTTCAATCTTCAGCAGTAAAATCTCGTTTACAATAACACAAGCACAATATAGCAGGATTTTCTGCAAACCTTTTGGAGAAACAAATTTGAGGGTTTACAAAATACAGAATTTGAGGGTTTTTTTTTTAACATTTAAACCAAAAAAAAAAAACTGAGGGTTTACAAAATACCCAAAAGTACTGCATTCTCATTGTGGGAACTAGCGTGCCTTGGGGATCACCTCAGTGGCAAAGTTCATGCTCACTTCAATAGAGCCAATCGAATCAATGTCTACACTCCCTCCTTTCCTTGAATTTTCATATGCAAGACAATCTTTTAGGTCATTTACCACTCGAGACATGTTTGGTCTTCTCGCAGAGGAAGGATTAACACAAGACATTGCTAATTCAAGAGCCTTCCAGACAGAACTGCTGCTATACCCTTGTTGGAGGTTTGGATCAATAATATTCCTAATATCTCCTTTTTGAAGCATAAGCCCAATCCATTCCACTATGTGAGTTTTTTCACGAGCATGCTGGATTATAGGACGGTTTGATATGATCTCTAGTAGTACAATTCCGAAACTGTAGACATCACTCTTCTCAGTCAACCAATTGGTTTGATAATACCTACGAAATAAGACATAAATTCATATTCATTAAAATTAACCACTTAAGGATGGAGATTTGTAGAGTAAGATATGGAATGTCCCATTACTCACTCAGGATCAAGATAACCAGGAGTTCCAGCAACAACGGTAGACACATATGTCTCATTTGCGGTGGGAAAAGATCTTGAAAGTCCAAAATCAGCTAGCTTGGCTTGGAAATGTTCGTCCAATAAAATGTTTGAACTTTTCACATCTCTGTGAACCATTGCCGGTTTGCATCCTGTGTGTAAATACTCTAGTCCTACATAATGAATTTGTTGAGATTACTATTTCTGCCAAAATAAGGATGATTTGAATACGCTAAAGGTATAAGGATTTACAAGATCAATTGTTTTTTTTTGAGGGGTCAAATTGTTAGTGTGCTAATTCATAACTTGAGCGAAAGATAAATAAAATTAAATATAGGTTATACTGAACCTTGTGCAGCATCCACAGTTATGATTAGTCTAGTTTTCCAGCTCATGACCGAGCCACCCCATTTCCCTGTATTAATCAAACATTTATGTCATGTTTTCGAAGGCATTTCAACATATGAAAAGGAAATCTCGTATAAGATCTGTGTTAATCCAAAGAAAAGGTTAGTTAGTAGTTGTTAAAATTGCACATAAATAAAGCTATACGTTTTCAAATTGTTTACCTGACAAATGTTGTTTCAGGTCTCCATAAGACATGTATTCATATATGAGACCTAAATGCTCTCCTTCATCACAATATCCAACAAGGTTTACCAAATTTATATGGTGAACTCTCAGAAGAAGTTCCACCTAATTTGCCAACCATCTATCAGCTTGGTAACTGTGTCAAGAATAAAAGATGCATATGCATTTGTTTAATTATGAAACAGTTACCTCTGCTTTGAATTGCTTGTAGCCTTGAGCGGATGACTGAGATAGCAATTTAATAGCTACTTGTTCGGTGTCATTTAGAAGACCGTGATAAACCACTCCAAACCCTCCTTCTCCAAGAACCCTTTGGAAGTTATTTGTCATCGACGTTATCTCAGAATAAGTAAACTTTCTGTTTTTCGTTAGGAATGATGGTTCTGAGTCATAAGGCTCTTCACCATCCTGTACCGGCACACTTTGTGTAGGTTGTTTATCTGCATTATTTAAATTTTTCAATACATCAACTTAATCCTTAGATTTTTTTTTTTTTTTTTGAATATTAAATGCAGGAAACTGACCCGAAGACACCTTTTTCTTCCGAAGTACAAAAATGAGAAGCATGATGACTATGATAGCAAGCACAGAACCTGCTGATGCCATAACTGGTACTAGGAATTTATTTTTTTCTTTCTTAATGCATGGACTTATGTCGCAAAGCTCCGGATTCCCATCAATTCTACAAAAAAAAAATGTAATGAAGATACCACTTGCTCAAAATTGATGTATTAAGTGATCAACATGATATTAATTTGATAAAAAAATCTTACTTTAACACAAGTCCTTTCTTTTGTCTATCAAGAAGTGCCTGAGGAACTGAACCACTTAATTTGTTCTTGCTTAAATTTCTGTTAGGCCAATAAAAAAAATGAATGACATTTATAAGACCCCATGTAATGAAAAACTCAAGGTTCCCTGTTTCTGCATAACTTACATCACCAACAGTGTTTTCATCTCCGCAAGATATTTAGGCACTTCTCCCGTCAATGTATTATTTGATAAGTCCCTGGAATTGGTATGAAATCATTATTAATTAATTCTATATTTGTTATGCCAAGAGTGGAGATACTCACAATCTTTGAAGTTGTGTCATATTTTGTATACTTGGTGCTATACTCCCGGCCAATCCTTGTGATGACAAGTTCCTAATAATAAGTCCACTTAAGATGTCATACATTCAAATACACAAGTTTCAAATAAGAGAGTGTGTTCTGAGTTTAAACTTACAAGGACTTTATTCTTGGTGGACTCATTTCGTTGTATTTGCATTCTAGATGTTCCCAGGTAACGTCTTCAGGAAGACATGGATCGCCTTGCCAACTGATTTTATTCAGCCTGTAAGTGTCTTTGATTCTTTTGGTTGCGGTAACTGACATAGGAATTGGATGTGTAAGAATTAATCTGAATATATTAACTGTCTATTAAAAAAGTTGCGTGAGATACCATCACTTGGGTTTGTTTCGGCATATGGAAACTCAATGACAGTGAAACCCTCAATGGAGTTGATCAGAGGTGGAAGAGTTGATTTCTTAGTTTTTACTAGCCGCAATTTGCATATCTCTGTAGGACATTGTACCGGTGGAAGAAGTATCGTACGTTGCTCTAACTTGGGTGGACTAAAAGCTGTATAATTAGAGTTTTCGTTCAAATAAATGTCGAATTCCCTGGTTTCGTTGGCTCGTAAGACTTGTATTTCGGCAAAGTGAAGGTACAAGTAAAAAACAGTCGTACTGGGTGCGCCGAACCAAAATTCTATTGGCAAACTGTCATTCAAAGGGGTTGCAGCTGTCACCAGTGCAAGTTCTGGTGTTTCGTAGATTCCTGGATTACTTATGCTGCGGGTTGTGTTTATGATTCCAAGTCCTTCTTCGGTGTAGGGAAACCAAATACGATCATGGATATCATGAGGATATCTGCAAAAATATTCTAGTATGTAAGCAAATGGATCAGACATGTCTTGTTTAAGGTTCTAAATTACTAATCCCCCATATATTAATCCTTGAGCATTACAACTTTTAAGTGTAGCCACGTGTCATCATTAAGATGATTATCAGAATCCTTAGAAAAAAGTTGGTCCATCTAATTATATATTATACTTTTATTAAATTAACATTCATATTGATTAGTAGTGCATAAAATGATATTTTACATTCCTTCCTTAAATAAAAGCTACGGAATTACCTAATATGATTAACATATATGTAACAATTAATGTTTTGAATAATAAAGATTTGATAATATATTTTGTATTCTTCATCATTTTTTAATTTATATTATTAAAAAATTAAACAATCACATTAACCATATAATAAAAAAATCTAGATTTTTTTCTTACATGTTATATTATGAATTTTTCAAAACAACTATAAAGTAATAAAAAAGTAAAAGCATTACAATAAAAAATTTGTGAACAATTTTTTTTTGTTATAAAAATATACAAATGGTCATAATATCATATGAATATGAAGTATCATTTAATATATATTCAAATTATATATATATATATAAATATATATATTAATATTATTTAAATTAAACTATATATCATATAAAATACATATATGTTAATTATATACTTAGATGAACCATTACAACATATTTTGGTACACACCTGTCATTATAACATATTAATATACGAGCTATATATATTAATCCTGGAACATTAAAATCCTTGAAAAAATATGTTATCAATCCTAGGTAAGTTATTGGTTTCTCAATTTTTTAATATATATATATATATATATATATTATTTTATTATTTTATAATAGGTACATGCTATTTTATAATACGTACGAGCTATATATATTAATCATGGAGTTATATATACGAGTTTTTTTAGTAACAACGTGTCATCACTACAATGATTTTTAAAATCCTTAAAAAAATAAATTAGTCCATCTAAATATATATTATACTTTTTATTAAACTAATTATCAGATTATTCTTTCTTTAAATAAAAGCTACGAAATTACCTAACATGATTCAAAAATATATGACAATTAATAACTTTGAATAATAAAAATTTGATAACAATATATGTATCTTCCATCATTTTTTTCAATTTTATATTCTTAAAAGAAAATTAACAATCACATAAGTATATAATAAAAAATCTAGATTTTTTTCTTATTTGCTATATTTTGAATTTTCTTAATACAAATTACTAAGGCTGTTAAAAATCTACGATGTTTTGATCAATTGTTTAAATTTTTTATTATAACAAGCTACAAATGATCATAAAATTATATAAATATGAAGTCTCATTTAATGTATATTCAAATTATAAATATATATATTACATTTATTTCAATATCATTTAAATTAATATATATATATATCATATACATATACATAAACATGTTAATTTCAAAATTTCATTAAGTTGTAAGCCTAAGTTAATAAATATTCATATTAACAAAAATAATATTTTTGTCACAACAAATATAAAGAATGTTAATAAAATCATATGAGTATCTAGCCTCAATAAATAAATATTTATATTAAATGTATTATATATCTATGTTAATATCATTTTATCTTAATTATATAATATATAAAATAAATAAATGATTTATTTTGATTTTTATCAACACAATATATTGTAAATTAAAAAAGGATTGTTTTTATTTATATTCTTACTCAAATTTAATTGTATACGTAATAACTATTCGCTCATCAATTATTCAATATATTTATTATTACATAATAAGGTTAAGAACTTCACCTTAAGAGATTCGGGTTAATCATGTCTTTAGTATCTAAATAATAATATAAAAAGAAAAAGTAGAGAAAAGAGAGAGAACTTGTATCTCAAATGAAATTCTACAATAAATTTTTCAGAACCCCGTTGACTATGTGTCTTTGTTTTATTGATTATGTTTTTAATTAAAATTATTTTTTTACAGATTGGTAATAAAATAATAGTATTTAGTGTTTAAAAACCTCTTTTTGAAAACTTCATCACTGAGGTTGCTCTAAGAGACTGAAGTAAAAGTAAGAAAAAAAATTATGCAGTCATTTCAATACAACTTTCCCATTATGGTTCAAGAAAAAGGGTACGAAAATTTTGGGTACCTTATCTCACGATCAGAATCGCTTAAAAACCACCGGAAATCTTTCCTGAGCGCACGAGAACCGAGATCATACATATCATCTCTAAACGGTCGTATTTCTATGGTTGATATAAGTGGAAATGTTGTTCCTGTCTTGACGAGACAGATTTCCAAAGAACTTGATCGGGGAATGTAGATGATATCAACAACTTGAACGTCTTTTCTGGCTTCCAAATCTATTGTCTCCCACTTATTAGGACCAATATAAAGATCGAAGTTTGGGTAAGTATTACGACCATCGTAGTTTCCATATAAGAACATGGCTCGAATGATATAAGTTTTATCACGCGTGACATTCAGAGTGTAACAGTTCCGTTGTCCTTCTGGAAAGTATCTCATAACCAAATAGGGTTTTATGTGTCCCTTTTCGAAAGCTTTATCGACTCTGCCACTCCTTCCCGTCTTGATGAGGCTCGAATCGGATGTGAATACTAATCCACTATCCGGATCAGTATAAGGAGATTCATCAACGGACATGCCACAATTCAAGCTGATGAATCCTGTTCAATCATAGAGGAGAAAATAGATAAAAATACAACCAAAAAAAAAAATATATGTTGATAAATGTGAAAACTCAAATTACCGTCTTGATTATCTGGTTGAACAAGGTGTACAATGGAGAAGATCTCAATCATAGCCAGTGTGAAAAGAAGACTTTTCATTTTTGTTCAATTTCTAGTTTCTTTGGAAATAGCACTTCTTCCTAAAAAAACCAATGCCTCTTATAGGCGTTAGGCAAGCGGGGATCAACATCTAAAATGTCAACACATCAAAATGAAAAGAATGGGTAAATGATATGATGTCCCGTGCTAGCTTGCAATTTTTTTTTTAAAACTACGTGGGTATAATGGTATCCAAACATCGATGCTTCTTTTTAAAAATGAAAAGAAGTTTTCTGTTTTTCATAAAATTTACGCAAAGTATATATTAGTTGATGTTTCCGCCATTCTGATAAATAAATAGATTAATTAAGTTTTAAATAAATTATAAAAATACTTTATTATGTTAAAAGCTTGTTTTTAGCAAAGTTCAATCTAGATTTGCGTTCGGTTTGGATTCGATTTTTTTCTTCTGTTTATGGATAAATGGATAATATTAGCATCCATTTTCTAATATATGCACATGCATTCAAGTCTATTATCAAATTTCTTTTGAGTTTTCTTATATTTTTTTTGATGTTTTTAGAAATTTCTTCAACTTATTGTTTATCAAGTACTTACTTGTTTTTCAAAAAAAAAATTTGTTCATCCAAAGTCTAACGTTGGATAGATTTTAATTTCTCAATTCTCACAAAAATACAAAATTCTTTTCTAAAGACTAACTCTTTCTTTTACGCCACTATTTATTCGTTTATGCCTTTAGTTATGAGTAAATTAGTGCAATAGCTATATTAGAAAAACAAACGAAGTTTGTAACAATGTAATAATAATCGTATAGGAAAAAACTAACATTTTACACAACTTGACGTTTTAAACCTTTTCTTTGAGTGGACTTTAAGTTAAACCAATTATACTGTTTGTGGGTTCTAATTCTATTATATTGATGTATAAAATAGTATGGATATAAGATTATGTAATATATAATTTTATAATACTATTTACTGACTATAACCATTAATAATTTCTGGTGGATGTTTTGAGGGTTACGAACGTGCTTACAACCTCATTGATTTTTTTTTTTGCATACTAGTATATGTTAAAGATATTTAATTTAGGAAACAAATCATTTTGTCTAAAGTAGAATGCCGACTTTTTTTCTTGTCAACTGTTTTTCGAATTTTAGATCACTTTTTCTCCTTCCAAGATAAAAATAAAAATTTCTAAATAAGAGAAAATTTATATATTTCAAGATATAGAAAAATTTATATATTTCAAGATATAGAAAAACTTAACGACCATAACTATCTATAAAAGAACTAAATTCTAGAAGAGGTGGATCACCAACTATTCATTTTCGACTTATACGCATGCAGTTAGAAGTACAGTTTATACATCGTTATGATGCATTCTTGCTCCCAAAAACACACACCACATTTGATCCGTTTTCCGTGCTTTGCTTTCTATATCATTAATATCACAGATAACTCTATTTTACTGTAACAATTTGATTCTAGAAGGAGGATAACCAGGAATAGGGCTGGACATTTTATCCGTTGAATTTGTTTCGACTCGTTATTCTTTTCGATTCGATCCGTAAAATCCGGATATCCGTAAGTCGTCGAAGCAAAGCAAATACTAAAAGTTAATATCCGTTAGAAACAAAGCAAACCACAAATACTAAAAATTTTAAACCCAAATATCCGATTCGATCCGACATTATAAAATCTTTATAAAAAGACAATTTTCAAAAAAAAAATATGTTTATAAGAAAATTTGATTAATTTTAGAAATTTATGGAACATATAGTTCCATTAATTTTTATTATTCATTTTATATTATGTAAAAATATTTTAAAAACAAATATTTGTATATTTTTTTCTAGATTTACTTGTATCAAACAAAGTAGATGAGATTTCCATAAATATCTGTAAATATTCGAAAATATCCAAAACAAATTCGGATATCCGGAAGTCCGAATATCCGTATTTCTCCGAAGCAAAACAAATTGAAAAATCAGATATCCGTAAGATACGAAGCAAATCACAAATGATAAAAATTACAGAGGTATTCGATCCGTGTCCACCCCTAACCAGGAGTACGTGATGATAATCAGAATTGTGCATGAGCAACCCTTGGTCACCAAGGCCGATATTGACTTGCGAGCCTAGGTCGAAGCCTTAGTCACCGAAATAAATTCCATAAGAGAAAACAACAACACCCACAAGTGACCTTGGAATCGTCTTGGAAGTCTAGACCTTGAAGAAAAGACTAGAAGGATACTCCAAGCAATTAGACAAATACAAAGGCTATCACAACTAGAAGCTGAAAACTTGATTTTCCAGGAAGAGAATTCAGCCCTCAACATTACAAGAGCCACAAATTTCAAACTCGTACTCAGGCCATGCAACCCGGCCTAAACACTCTGGACGGAGGAGAGAACTTGAAACACGAACTTCTACAAAAAAATGAAGAGCGTGTTAACCTACACGTAAATGCTGACAATTCAGATACATACAAAAACACGAGCCAGTAAACAGTTGTGGGCAAAAAATCGGCAAAACTGCCTATTTTAAAAAGGTCCTCCTCAACAATTTTGAAGAAGTTTGAGCACTAATCGAGAGACTCCATTGTGTCGCTCCCCCAATTAGGAGGAGTGTTCTGGACTTCTATGCTAATATCCCGTTCTTAGACAAAATCGCCCTAATTGAGATGCTGAGAAAATTATCCTTCCTAAGCATGAACATGTATGGGAGGAGCATTGATCTTGACAACCACATGGCCTAGTACAAGCAAAGGATGCTTACTACATTAATCCAGATGGAGATCTGGGAGGCTACTCAAGGCATTTAGATTAATTCGTACTGGATCTGCCCAACAATGGTACATCAATTTGCCCAATAGATCAATACACTCTTTTGCAGTTTTGACCGACCCAATTCGTAGAAAAATTGGCGAGCAAAAAGAACTTAGAAAAGACAGATGACGATCTATATGAGATCCTTCAACATAGAGCTAAACCCTTGCAAAAATATACCACACTTCAATCACGGAAATGTATTCATCCCCGGATGTAACACCTCGACAGCCATCTCCACCTTAAACAGAGGCATGTTGCATGAAGGTGATTTGTAAAAGGAGGTGGCTAAATATTAATGTAGAACCATGGAAGATATTATGTCCCAAGCATGGACAAAAGTAAAATGGGATGAGGATTCAACATCTCAAGCTCTCTCAAAAGTATGAATGTCGATTCATAAGAAACGAGAAAGCCTATCATAAGCCAGGCAAAGAAGCAAAAGGAAAAAACCATGAGAGATATCACCAGAAATCCATAGACAAATCCGAAGGAATGGCAGTATCAACATGGACACAAAATTCCAATCTTTTTATCTCCAAACAGCAACTGGTCAACGTTTTGAGGCAGATGGGCCCCCAAGTCAAGTGATCTCAGTAAATAAAAAGCACTAGAAACATCCTAGAATACAAGTAAATGGTACAAGTTTCACAATGAAATTTAAGATGAAAAATTATATCTCATTAAAGGTGTAAGTCAACAAACTACTAACGAAAGGATACCTCTGGGATTCTCTCTGACATAGCAAACCAATTGCTTAAAAATATGCTGCGCCACCACATCATGATATGGTAATAAACATGATATCTGGTGGATCCAAAGTCAGTGGCATCACGCTTGTACCTGCTCAAAAGAAAACCAAACCTGCTAAAAACAGCCGAGAAAACCGGGAAGTCAAGCATACTACCTTGGGAATCGACGCAATAAGCTTCAAATCATAAGACCAGGACAAAACTCTTGCTCCACACCATGAAACCCTAGTTGTGTCACTCATGGTGGTGAACTGTTTGATGAATAGAATATTGGTGGACAATGAAAGCTCCACTGACATAATTTTCATGGATGTCTTTAACGATACATGAATGGAAAAGAACACCTTGACCCGAAAGTTTACACCATTCATAGGCTTTAACGTCGAGGTGAAGCAAACAATATGAAAAGTAATGCTTCATATCTACATAGAAAGAGTAGACATGTCCACCAGTTTTGGTAATGGACTGCACCTCATCCTATAATATGATCATGGGACGCTCCTGGATCCACGACATTAGAGCTGTTCCTTCCGCCCTTCACCAAGCGTCAAATTTCTTATTCCGTGGGAAATCAAGGAAATAAAGGAGACCAGGAGAACTCTCGCTCCTTCTATCAAATAACCTTAAAAGGAAAGATTGCAGTCTTATAGCAATTACAACAAAAGCCTCGAGCTTCACACACAGAGGAACCATAGGTTGACGAACTCGATGAAATACCCTTGATGAAAGGAGATCCTAGGAGGAATCTCAAGATAGGATCCAAGCTACCAACTGCTCTAAGGAAAAGGTTAATAGATTTCATCCAATCAAAATCCGACTAGTTTGCCTGGTCCAATGTGGAACTCCCGGCATAGAGCCGGAAATCATTATGCAAAAACTGGAAATCAACACCAAACAATAACGCATAAAAGCCATAAATTCACTCCAGAATTGGACCTACTAACATGATGTGTGCAGAATATATCAGCCCGATTTTAAACATGAAAGTAAAAGATAAGGGACAAACAACTGAAGATATTTTATCCATGCAGCAAATCTTCCTGCCTAAAAAAAGATGCTGACTTTCTTCTCTTGCCAACCATCTTCCGGTCTCCAGGTTGTGTTCTCCCCCAGCCACAGGGTCAAAACGTAAAATTTCTACATAAAAAGAATATTTCCATATTTTAAGATACGCAAGGATCTAACCTGGATTTCGACCATAACTTCCTATAAAAGGAAATCCTAAACCCTTGAAGAAAGGAATTGTCAACTATTCACTTTCGACTTATAGACATATAGCTAGAATTATGGTTTATACACCGTTACATTATACTCCTGCTCTAAAGATTAACTAGCCTTTGATCCGCGCGCCCGCGCGGATGTTATTTTTATTAATGTCAAATATTTTAACCAATTTGTTTGATATAACTGTATATATGAATGAAACTTAATATTTGATATCCGTTATCCGATCTGGGATCCCATCCGCTTCAAAAAAACGGATATTCGGGGATCTTTATAGTGATTTTACGGATTCGACTGATGCAAGTACGAATTCAGATAGTAAAATTTAGGTCTGAATATCTGGATCTGGATATTAAATATTTAAAATTTAATTATAGTTATCTATGTATATTATATATACTTTTATATTAAATAACTAAAATTTTAATTTTAAATTTGAATGCTTTTAAAGTTTTTTAAAATAATAATTTTAAATAGGCTAATAGATGGTTAATATTTAGGTTTTAATTAAAAAACACATCCAAATATCCGCGTGTATTCGGATTTTAGTCCGAATATCCAGATTCGGATAACAATTTTACGAATCCGACGAATGCATATCTGAATCCATATATCCTAAAATACCTCATAAATTCGATATGTCCTAGACATAAGTGTGTATATGTATTATATGGTGATTAAAATTTTTAAATTTATAAATTACATAAATTATTCTTATTAGATATATCGTACAAATGAATAATACATTGTATTTGTTTGTATATATAACCATTTATAATAAATATTAGTATGTATTTTAGTTACTAAATTGTTATGGAAAATTACATGATTTTGTTACTTTAAATGAATAAGTTTAAATTATATCAAAAATTATTGACATTATTAGCTTTTTTATAGTTTAAATATAGTTGGTTAGCTTATATGAATATGAATAAAAAATAAAACTAATTTAATTATATATATATATAAACACATATACATTTTTGTATGAAATCTCCAATTTCAATGATAAATGTTGTTAATGGGCTTAGCCAAATTTATTTTTTCTTGTTAATAATCAATGTTTAGATGTTTGGATGCAAGGATAGTATCAGTGGCATTTCTTGTAAATATTAAGTAAAATTAAGGGTTATTTATTATTTATACTTCAGTTTTAATAGATTAGATAAACACTAACTTTTATTTCTTCTTCCTGCTTTATTTACTGTCTCCATAAAAACATGAAGAATCCTTTGTTATTTTATCCTAAAACTATCTATGTTTCCGCTTCTTATTATATGTTTTTGTTTTGGGTTGCAAGAACCCCGCATTTGATTACTAAGTGAGGAAATTTTACTAGACATAGTGGCTGTATTATCACGTTATAGACACGTCTTTGATTCTGGACATTTACTTGGTCATATACTCAAATTGATGATGCTTTAATAAAAAGGGACAACTTGATTTTGTTCTACTTAAAAATCAACTTGTAGGTGTTAATATTGTTTACACAACAAGAATATATTTATCATTACACCTCTGGAGACTTTGTGGAATCTCTAAACACTTATATAGAAGAACGTTTTACCACTAAAGTTGTAGGACTTTCTTCCACAATTGTACTTTGTGGGCATCTTTGTAATCTTTGTGGGCATGTTTATTGCATGTCTCTTAGCATGAGGTTTTTAGCTTTTCTAAGAGACGTATCTTAACTTTAACTAAGAAAACTTAAGAACCGTCTCTTAAATAATAGACCTAAGAGACGTCTCTTAACGGGAAAATTAAAAAAAAAAAAAAAAAAACATGAAATTATAAGTTAAGAACCCCGCCTAAGAGACCGTGGATAAACATAGCCTTAGATCGTTTGTGTTGAAATGACCATGGACGGCCATTTTGGACTACAACGGGCCTTGACCATGTCCACTTTTTGTTATTTTTATTGGAGACAGGTTTCGTATCCTCATCAAAGTTCTTCATAAATTAAAATCATTTAATAAATATAAATAGGTAACAAATATAAAGTGGAGAAGAAAAATGAAATCGACAAGGGAAAAAAAGGAAAAAGAAAAATGAAAAAATCTTAAATTGAAAAAGAAAACTTTGAATTAAAAAAAAAAAAAGAAAACCACAACTCCAAACTCATATAAATAAAGAGGCTCCTCAAACCTAAATCATTATTCAAAATCAACATGAAAGGAGCATAAATTAGAGTTTATAGCTTTTAACTTGTCTTTAGCTATTCCATAGCGATTTTTGCCAATTTCAATATTTATTATTTGTAATCAATCGAGATATCTATTCTGTTAAAATAGAATCATGATCTATTGATAAATATTGTGTCCAACTATTTTTCTCATATAATCTACTTAAAAAAAACAAATATTCTGTAACTGAATTAAAATAAACCAAGGGTGTTTTGCAAAAGTGACTCAAAATTTCAATTCAAATGCAAAACTAACCCACCATTTTTTTGGAACTTTTATTTGCCTTATTCACCCTAAATTTTCGAGTTATTCACAAAAATGCCATTACTTTTTTTTAAATAAGTCTTTTACTCTATCATCCTTATCTTCACCAAATATTTACAATATTGTCATTGTCATCAATCCTCCAACTACCATGAACAACCAATTTGAAGGTCTTAATGACAAAAAAACAAATTTTTCTCTTACTATCTCATTTGTTGTGCATTCAAACCATATGTCTTTTCACTTTCTTTAAAAAATCATTCAAAAAACCCAAGATTTTTATTCCAAACTTTATAATGTTCATAGAGTAACGGATTGGTAGCTTGAGTATTGAAGTTCTGTGTGCTTGGAGAAGCCTAAGCAAGTCATCTGACGGTCCAAGGTATGAAATCGATATTGTTTTTCAGATCTGTTCGCGAAGAAGACTTCTAGAGAAGTTTTCTGGCCAATGCATAGGTTAGTTTTGCAATTGACTTTTTGAGTGTTTTGACTAGAAGACTTCCCCAGCAGTCTTCTAACTTTCCTTTGATTACAAAAAAACAAGCAAAACCGAGAAGACTTCCCTAGCAGTTTTTTCGGATAAACATGTTGGTTTTGCAATTGACCGAAATTTGTCAGAAATTTGACTTCTGTAGAAGACTTCTAGGGAAGTCTTCTTTTTTATAACATGAAGTCTTCTCATCGTCGCCAGAAGTCTGCCTGGGTTACTTTTGCAATTGAGAATTAATAGCAAAACATTAAATATTAATGAGAAGACTTCTCTAGAAGTCTTCCAGCGGAAAACTTCTCGAGAAGTCTTCTCAAGTTTTATTCCGGTTTCTGGTCAAACATTTGGTAACGAGAGAAGACTTCTTAGAGAAGTCTTCTACAGAAGTCAAATTTCTGACAATGATCGGTCAATTGCAAAACCAACCTGTTTATCCGAGAAGATATCTAGGGAAGTCTTCTCTGGGAATTTCGAGAATTTTTTAAAATCAAAAGTAAGCCAATATTTACAAAGGAAGACTTCTCAATATGTCTTCTACAGAGTAGACTTCTAGAGAAGTCTACTCTTACTTCTAGAGAAGTCTTCCTTCGTAAATTTACAATTGCAAAAGTGACCTAAACGGAAGACTTTTTTAGAAGTTTTCTCTATGGATGACTTCTTTAGAAGTTTTCTTCAAGGTAGACTTCTTAAGAAGTCTTCTACGTCAATCTTTATTAAACTTAAATTTTTTCAAAACTCAAAACGAATTTTTAATATTTTCTTGTTAATTAATGTGTATTGGGGCTCCTGAGTGAAATTCATAACTAAAATGATGATAATTATGAGGTTACAAAGTTTTTATGTTTATTAATGTTCTTAGCTAAACGTAGAAGACTTCTTAAGAAGTCTTTCGTGGAAGACTTACAGAAGACGTAAGAAGTCTTCTCAGTTTTTTTTTAATATGATGTTGTGCGTTTGCTAATGTGTTTTAATTTGATTTTTTCAGATGATGCTTCAGTTACCTGTTGTTTACGGAGAATGGTTGATGAAAGATAATTCTTGGAATTTTGTGGTTGATAATGTCAAAGGAGCGAGAATGTTTTTTTTGAGTGATGGTTCTACATATGATGAACTTGTTGAAATGGCTGTAGAAGATTTTAACCTGGATAAGAACGCTGAGGTTGTGGATTTAACTTACTTGTTATCAGACGCAGTAATGCAACAAATAGCTCATGATACTCCTCCTATTCATGTTACAAGTGATAGACAAGTTCAGAACTTGATCAAGATAAGTAAAACACATGTTGTACGTCTTTGTGTATCAAGCCGAGGCAAGATGAGGAATGTCAATGATGCCAACGCTGAAGGAAACCTGGCTGTTGAAGGAGAATAAGAAAATGGAGGGGAAGAAGAAAATAAAGTGGAAGATGATGATAATTTTCCTCAAAATATAAATGATGAGGAGGAGAAGTATGTTTCTGAAGTGGATGATGAGTTTGGAGATTACAGTGAGTATGGAAGAGTTAAGGAAGAGGAAGAGGAAGAGGAAGAAGATATATGTTTTGAGAATTTCAAAGAGACATATGCTAATGAAGGAGAAAGCTCGAATGGGATAGTTGACAACAATATATATGTCAACCAGAGTTTTATCACTAAAGCGGCATTGGTTTCAGAGTTGCGGTTGACAGCGGTGAAGCATAAATTCTCCTTCAAAATATACAAGACCACTAAAACACTACTTGTAGCAAAATGTCGTGTTCCTGGGTGCACATAGAAGCTTAGAGCGAGTGTGAAACATGGAACAAACACATTTTGGGTAACAAAGTATGTGAAGACTCATACATGTTCTGTGTCTGAACGACGGGCTCACCGGAAACATTTTACTGCGAAGTACGTTGGTCAGCTTTTCATAGATCGTGTTGGAATCATTGATGGGTTAAATCCAAAGCATATCCAAGATCCAATGAGGAACATGTTTGGCATGACTCTAGATTACACCACTTCATACAGAGCATTGTTACATGCTCAAAAATTGGTAAGAGGATCAGCAGAAGAAGGGTATGAGAGACTGCCTTCATATTTGGAACAAATCACGTTAGCAAATCCGGGTTCTAAGACTAGTATAGAACTTGATGCTGAGAATAGATTTAAGTATCTATTTATATAATTTGGAGCTTCTATTACTGGTTTTCAGTATCAAAGAAGGGTCATCGTGGTGGATGGGACTAACCTAAGTGGGAAGTATGAAGGTGTTATGTTAGTTGCAGCTGCACAAGATGGTAATTTTCAGATATTTCCATTGACTTTTGGAATCGTAGATATAGAAGATGATGATGCTTGGGAATGGTTTTTCACACAACTGAGGAGTTGTGTATCTGATCAGCATGCTTTGATGATAGTCTCCGACCGGCATAGAGCCATTAAAAGTGCGTGTGAAAAGATGTTCCCTTGGGCAACCCGAGGAATATGTTATTATCACCTACAATAGAACATTGTCCAAAAGTATAAAGAGAAGCATCTATTGTACTTGGTTAAAGGCGCTGCTTATGCTCATACTATCTTCGACTTTAACCGCTACATGGAGGAGATCCAGAATGCTAACCCGGCACTGGCAACATATTTAGAGGAAGCGGACGTGAGACTATGGTCACGGGTTCATTGTCATGGAGAAATGTACAATATAAAAATGAGCAACATAGCTGAATGTATTAACTCCGCTCTCAAGAGAGCAAGAGGATTTCCCATAGTGTTTCTTTTGGAGTTTATAAGGGAAAAGTTGGGAAGGTGGTATTGGAAAAGGCGAGAAGATGCTCTGAATCTCACAACTGAACATAGTCGGGGAGTTGAATACTTATTGGCGATTCGTGAGGAGTTAGCGGATAAGATGACTGTCCAACCAATTGATAGAAGTTGATTCTTTGTGTCAGGTGGCAAACGTGACTGTGTTGTCGATTTGGAACACAGTAAGTGTGAATGTGGTGTCTATGGAATCGAGAAAATACCTTGCTCGCATGCTATAGCAGCTGGAACCTTTGCTAATCGGCATATTGCAACACTTGTGTGCCCTCTATACTTGAAGGAATATTTGTATACATGATATTGATCACAGAATATATATCCTTATGGTGGAGAAGTTGAGTCTCGAACTTGTTTTCCTCCAAATGTAAAGCGTGGTCCAGGGCGACAAAAGAAATCAAGATGGCAATCTTGGTTGGAGCTATCTAGGATGAGATGACACAAACCACGGAAGCTACACATGGATTATAGCTGCTCAAACTGCAGACAACATGGTCATACACGTCCAAATTGTCCAAATAGTGAGAACTAATCTTCTGTAAGTCTTCTTACAGTCGTCTGTAAGTCGTCTGTAAGTCTTCGGTAAGTCGTCTAGATGTCTTCTGTAACTCTTCCGGAGGGTATCTTCTGTAAGTCTTCTTGAAGTCATCTGTAAGTCTTCGGTAAGTCGTCTGGATGTCTTCTGTAAGTCTTCTGGAGGGTATCTTCTTAAAGTCTTCTTGAAGTCGTCTGTAATTCATCTGTAAGTCGTCTGGATGTCTTATGTCTTATGAACTTATGTTCTTATGAACTTATGTCTTATGAACTTATCTTATGTCTTATGAACTTATCTTATGAACTTATCTTATGTCTTATGAACTTATCTTATGTCTTATGTACTGTGTTTGAATAGGTTCCTTCATTAGAATTAGAATTATGTACAAAATATTAGTTCAAGGTTACAAAAGATTAGTTCAAGGTTACAAAAGATTAGAATTAGAATTATGTACAAAATATTAGTTCAATCATACATATCCAAGCCCTCAATATCGGTTTCTCCATTGTTGCCAGGGGTCTCATTAAATAGGTCAGTAGCCATCTTCTCCCTAATGCTCTTGACGTTCTTATCAGATAAGCCAGGAGGAAATGATTCCATTCCAAGAGCATGACACTCAATGTATTTCAAGGTGAACACACCACAATCACCAGCACGACATTGAGGTACTCCGTTAGACACTCTTGCATATGTGAATGGCTCTAGTATGTATTTCATACGCTCTTCGACGGAGGCAGCACATTCCACAAGCAGATAAGATAGCATCTTGGCAAAAGGCTCCATTAAATCGGCGAGTTGAGTATGTCTAATATGGTTTATAATGCTGTCCCAGATGGTGATGTGTCTGTTTGGAATGGAAACCCAAATAGCAATCCAGTGATCATTCTTGAAGTTCACTAGCGCATAAATGTCATCTACATTCGATCTCCAAACCTTATTTGTTTGGAAAAATCTAGGTAGTATACCAGCATAAAAATCCCAACTCCCTGCAGGGAGCATCCTTCCTAACTCGTTTGCATTGAGCTCTGATATCTTAAAGTCTGGGTACTTGAATGTCCACAGTCTGCTAAACACGTGATCAAAAATGCAAAGTCTCTCGCTCCTAAAGTGCTCTGGATGCCTCTAAAACCGCTGCCTCAGTAAATTGATATAACCATCCATATGCTGTATTGAAAACATAACAAGACATAAGACTTCAAGAAGACATAACAAGTTAGAAGACTTCCCCCGGAAGACTTCCGGAAGACTTACAGAAGAATTTCGGAAGACTTCCAAAAGACTTCCAGAAGACTGCTAGAAGACTTCTTCTGGAAGACTTCCAGAAGATTTCCAGAAGACTTCCAGAAGACTTCTACAAGTAAACATTAAAAATCTTACCGAGTCGTGGAGCCATTTTAGGGGTGTTCGGATGATGGAATACCACAGACTTGACCCCGATGGTCTTTTATCAAAAGCTATTCTATGACTCCTGAAAACAGCAAAACTAGATCAACAAACAACAACAACCAACTTAATGTTCTGTGGGAGATTAGTATTTACGGATCTTTTTTCAAAAATTCAATAATCAACTTATTCTTGTTAAGGGGAGCAAACGGATCATAGCCAAGACCAGCCTTCTTGTTCTGCATGATCACTTTGGCTATGTTGTTGCCCTGATAAGGAGAGTGCTGTGATGCAGCAAGCTTCCTCTCTCATTCACTCTTTCCCCTGAGGAATGCCATGGTAGCATCTTTCTTTATCCGGCGTCTCTCCTCTGCCCTATCCAAGTCTGATTTAGTTGGCTCAGTTTTGTCCATAATGACAACACTTGGATCTTCCACCTCCGGGAGCCGAGGTGCATTGATGCTACTCATTTGTTTTTGGTCAGTGTCTTTGTTGACACTTCCTGATTTCTTCCCATTCACACTCTCACTCTGCAAATTCGAGTTCAAGCCAAAGGTTCCAATCAACAAATGAAACAAATGTACCAATCAACAAATGAAACAAATGTACCATCCAATCAACAAATGAAACAAATGTACCAATCAACAAATGAAACAAATTCGAGTTCACTTTTTATTCTTAGTATTCCTCTTCTTTTTGATTTTGGGAGAGGTTTCAGTACTAACCCCTAGTTCGTGCGAAATATTATCCGGTTCTGAAACTGTGAGTTGAAGTTCATTGTGGTTGATTCCCACCTTCTTCTCCGCAGCTTCAATCCTATCGGCAAGAAGCTTGATCTCCTTTAGGCACTGCGCAAACCCATCAGTCATAACTTTCGTCAAGTTCTTGAAACTTTGTTCAAGATCTTCTTTCTTAAGTCCACTCCACGAAACAGAATGAGCCTCAGTACGAGCTTCAGAAGGAGCAAGAGCCTCAGTACGATCCTCAGAAGGAGCCTCAGTACGAGGTTTCTTCCAGGGTCTTCTTTCTTCCTTGAAAGGAAGCTCAAGAGATTCCTCCTTGACAATGATGACCTTTGGATTGGTCCACAGCTTAGTACCAATGTCTGGCCAGCACTCTTTGCCCCACTTCATCTTGCGTTCACCACCACAGATGAGATTCACGAGGTTCTCAACTGCCTCATCGGTGTTATCATTGTCCCACTGCGGGAACAATTCAGCAAGCTCCTTCACCACTAGGTTCACCACACGAGTCTGCAGGAAGTAATGAATATCAATTTAGATACTGAGACAATAATCACTACCATATCAAGTTAGATACTGAGACATACCTGTGTGCAGATACCGTCTTTGACAAATTTTTGTCCTTTATGCCCCTTATAAGCCAGCAGAGGAGGACTAGGTTTGTTTCGTATGGGCTTTCCATACTCCGCAGCAAAGTCTGGCAGAGCGAAGTAGATCCAGACTTAGAGTACTTGAATAAAACCCATCAATGGTGTAAGATTTTGTCAAATCCTTAGCCTTCACAGAGTCCATAAGGATCTTAAACGCCAATCTCCCCCATGGGTAGGCCTCAAACTCTTCAAGATTCATCACTAGCCTGGCAGGACTAGCCCGTGTAGCGGATGTGGACTTTCGTCCTTCAATGAATCCTGTGTAGATGGCTAGGTATCCCAGCCTCATGCCGTCATCCCGAGACCACTGTTCACATCTCCCACACGCTGCCACTATTTTGCTGGGAGCTTGGACCAGAGTCGATATCAACACCCATCAACTCCCAGAACCGATACAAATCCTCTGTTATCCCTACATGAGGATTATCCATATGCTCAATATAGTCGCAGTTAAGACCGGTGAGATGTTCGAACTCAATAAGTGAAAAACCTCAACGGCTGTGAACCAATGAGACTCCACAGCTCGTACTTCTTCTTGACATCGAGCTGAAAACAGAGCATATAGTGAACCAGCCTAGACGCCCAACCAAAGTCCAACTCCCAGAACTTTATGAAGACTCCCAACCTAGAGTTCTTCAGCTCCTCCCATTCATCAGCATGGAGAGCATCCTTTACGGCAGTAAGTAATCTGGGGTCATCAGTTTGATATCCAATGCTCTTCATTGGAATCGGTTCTTCCCCTAGGGTGAACAACCTCTTCGGGAGTACTGGTAATTCCATTGTATAGCCTGAAAACAATGATAAAATAACATCTCAAACATAAACAAACACACCAAGAGTTCTATACTAACATACAGACCATGAAGACTTTGGAAGACTTCAGAAGACTTCGGAAGACTTTCAGAAGACTTTGGAAGACTTACCGAAGACTTACCGAAGACTTACCGAAGACTTACGGAAGACTTCGTGGAAATCATCCGGAAGACTTACGGAAGACTTCATGGAAGACTTACGGAAGACTTCGGATTGCTTCCATTAAGTCTTCCGGAGTCTTCCGGATGACTTCCATGAAGTCTTCCGGATGACTACCATGAACACTTACGAATGACTTCCATGAAAACTTACGGGTGATTTCCATGAAGATTTACGGCAGACTTCCGGGAGACTTACGGACAAATGGGTCAACTTGAGGTCGGAAAGAAAAGAAATAGAGGAAGAAGTCAAGGGGAGAAACGAACGAACGGTTTCAGATCTGAAATAAAGAGGAAACGGTAGTCGGAAGAGATTCGTCGGAAACACCAAAAAGTGAAAAAAACAGTTAAAAACTATTATTTATATGTACGGTAAATTATCAGGTTAGGTTAAATATATTTTTGTTTTTTCGGTTAATTTCAAATTGAAGGTAAATTAAGTGAAAAATTGGTTTGAAAGACTTCTTGTAAAGTCTTCTCGGAGTCTTCCGTGAAGTCTTCCTTGAAGTCTTCTACTGCATTATATGTTAAAAGACATCCCGGGAAGTCTTCTGAAACCCTAAATCAATTAACTAACAAAAAAACACTTCCTTAAACATAAAATAAACTTAGAAAGTGTTTAAAATCATCTTATTAGAGGATCACTAACACATATTCGTCAAATTCAAAAAAAAAGTTAAGAAGATAGATTTCAAAATCTACGCCTAAAACTTCCTACAATACTATCATATATGTTACTAAACTCTAAACCAATGAATACCATGACTCATTCTACATTAATTCATCTAGGTTGAAACAATTCATTTTTAGTTGATATAAATTTACATTATCTAAAAATGTTTGTGGTTACATGATTTCTATTTTTCCTCTATATAAATATTTTTTATGAATTTTATAAATTATTTTTAGGATTTATTGTTGAGAAGACTTTCAGAGAAGTCTTCTGGAGAATACTACTTTCGGAAGACTACTGGACGACTTCACGGAAGACGTCCGGAAGACTTCTTAAAGAAGACTTCTAGAAAAGTCTTCTGGAGGATACTTACATGGAAGTCTTCTCGCAGAACGCGAAAAGATTATTTTGGTAAAATTGAATACAGTTTTTTTGTTTGCTCACAAGGAGTTTATTGTATTTTCACTAGCCTATTGAGTTACTTTTGCATTTGATTGAATTTGGGGTACACTTTTGCATTTAAAATCAATTTTTGAGTCACTTTTAACAATTTCCCCATAAACCAATTATATAGCTGTAATTATTTTTTATTAATTAACACATAATTTCTAACTTTCATCCCAAAATTTTTGGCACCCACAAATATATTACAATATTTTTTAAAAAAAATATTTACCGCCAGTTATATATATATATTAACAAATATTTTAATATCACGTGAATTATATATTATTGACAGTTATATATTCTTCTTTTTGGGTTTATATCAAATGAGAATTATTAATCTATATGATCTTAGGTTAAAATTAACTTTGATATATATATATATATTTTAAAAAATCATTTTCACACTACAACAACATAATTTACTTCATAACCCAAAAAGTTATAATTTATTCGTTGGTATATTCATTTATTCAAATTCTGAATGTTTTACATAAATATTAAGCTTCTCAATTTACAAAGTAATGTTAAAATAGGTTTTAACGGGTTTTAAGTGAACTTTTCATATACATAAATATTCGTTTAAACTCATTTATTTTAACAGATTTTAGATGAGTTTTAAGTGAAATCTTAATAGAAATAAAACTAATTTTATCTTATATTACTATTCAAATCCATTGTATATTATATGTATGATTCAAATTTGTTTACATTACAATATACAAACATCTATTCTATTAAACTCAGTTCTAATTACAACATATATATTTATTAAATTATATAAGTGACAAAACATTTTCTAAATTTGTTATATATTTTTATAAAAAACAACGTAAGTTTTTTTGTCAATAATTATAACTGTTAAAATTAAGTAAATACTAATTAAAGATAATATGTTCAAAATTTTAAGAATAAAATTTAAAAATAATTTATAAAATACATATGGCACAAGTGTATAGTTATGCAACTTGACATATTTAATATAATTATCAAAAATTATATTAAATTAAATTTATATTAAACACAAATAGGATTATAAAAATAACAAACTAAAAAATTAAATTTCTTCAAAAATATACATGCCCTTTGAAAGGGCGGGTAAGAATCTACTCTACTCTATTAAAATGGAATCACTCTAAAAATCTATTATTAAAGAGTCATAGTTGGACCATTTAATTAATAACTTAACTAAGTAACCTAAATATATTCATATATTAATTTTAAAAGAAATGTAAACAACATTAATATCTAAATAAAATATTTTTTAAAAACAATTCCTACCTAAATCCTAACAGCTTTATGTGTTTTTAGGTAATTAATATGAAATATATCTAAAATCTGTTAAAAACTATTTACATTTTATATTAAACAAAATAAAAAATAATTTAATTTTATATGATTTTTTGTGGTAATAATAAAATTACAAAACTTACATATAATATATGAAATAAAAATATCTTAAATATATAGTATTAACTTACTTAATTTAGTCACATATCAACATTTCGCAAATACAAATTCTCAAACAAAATATTTGATAAAATTAGTAATAGTTCATATAAAACTAAGTTTTAAAATTAAACTTTAAAATATGTTGTTACATTTTTAAATAAACAAAAAAATTATTGGTTAATATATGAATAATGAAATTTCATCAAATATTTTTTGCCAAATATACAATTTTTAAACTAATATAATATACAAAAAAAAAAAATTGATATAGAACATATATCTTTATAACTTATTTTGTATTATAAATATTAGTTTAAAAATAAAAATATATATGCGCTGGTGCGTGGGTTCAACTCTAATTTTGGTTATTATATAGACATTAAAACATTGATTACTCAATATAACATATTTTGTTTCAAAAATACAAAATAAGATTAAAACTGTATCAAATCACTTGTATAATTGTTAAAATTAAATTATCACAAAATAATTGCGATAATTTAATTTTGTGCTAGGGATCCAAACATAATTCCCACTTAAAATGGGACATATAATACCGAATCCCATATTATATTTTTAAATATTTTATTGCTATTTCCAATTAATATAATTTACCAATAATATCTATACCATTAAAAGGAGATCATTCTCATTTTATGTCTTTAATGAAAATTTCATTATTCTTTAAAAAATACCCTTAATTTTGAAAATTATTAATAAAATTCAATAATGGCATTTGAGTCTTTTGCTTTTGGGTCTCTAGATATATATTTAAATGAATCAATAAACAATGGACTTACACCTACTTATAAAATATGTTACTTTTATTTAATATAAATATTTTAAGTTTAAATATTTGACATATATATTTTAAAACTAAATTAATCAAAAACCATAATGACATCATAATATTATTTTCTTAAATCTACCATAAAATTAAATTTTAAATCTAAAATAAAAAATAAAAGAATACAAAATTATAATAAATAGGTTACTAATAACAAAAATAAACTAATATTGTCATATTAAGAAGATTTTTATATTATCATTTTTTATTTGGATGACATAATAAAAATATCATCAAAAATCACAAGTTTCTGTAATATTAAAAAGTATATGATTAATTTAATAAAAAAATAAAAAAACTATCATATGTTTTATCAGATCACGGGTTAATAATCTGTTTTTAGATTTTTACTGAGTTCTATCGGATTTTTCATTAATGATTTTTTCATTAAATTTAAACCGGATTATATACAAGGTACATGTTTACCGTTCAGCGGATCTAGGTCAGATATGAAAACACTTCTTAAAACTTAAAACATTATTTTCAAAAAAACTTTTAAATTATATGTTCTCTAATAAAAGGTTATAAATTCATGCAAATCACTCTTGACCAGATATTTGTTATATTTCTTTTTGTTTTGATGAGAAAAAACAAATAATAAAATTATAAAAGTTCAATTGTTATGATTTGAAACAAAATTAATAGTAATTTGTAAATTAATTTTAGGTCAATAAGTGAAAATAAATCCGCATTTTTTAAGCGCGGATCAAAATCTAGTTGATCGAGAGCTCCTATGTATAGAGATCAGAGAGGAACCTAGCTGGTTTTAGATGTAGAGACGTGCCTACAACCTTAGTGTATGTTTTTTTTTTTTTTTTTGCATACTATCTATGTTTCCGATTCTCGTTGTAAGATTTTGTTTTGGGTTACAAAAACACCACATTTGGTACTAACTTAGGCATTTTCACTTGACTTAGGGTGTACGGTTTGGAGGTTGGATTCTGTATTTGGATGCAAATGATAAAATATTATTCGTTTGGACACTATTACATATGCATCTAGATATTGTATCGTGATGAAAAATCGATAGCATTTGAGATGTAAATTAATAAGATAGATTTTGAATGCAAATTGCAGCTATTGCATATGCATCTAAATGTTGGGTTTGTTAAAGCCATGTCTAACTCTTTATTATCCGATTAGTACACGATACTGCGTCCATTTTGGGCCTATTAGGCAAACCCGCATGAATTTACTTTTGGATTCCTTTCCAAAAGGCCTCGTACTAATTAGAGTTGGACTTCTCTTTATATATTAGACACTTTTTGTCTAAACTTCCAATGTGCGACTTTGTTTGATCTTACATTCTTCCCCTTAAACTAAGGACCACACTCATCTCGTGCGTTTATACTTTTATCGAATCATCTTTGCACCATCTTGTACCGATAACCGCATGGTTTCCTTTGAGAATGTTTCTCCCACAACATCACAGGTTCCATGATCTTCTTACTAGTTTCTGCCACAGACCTCCTCTTCCAACTTGAAGAGTCTCATTCCTACTCGAAGGGTATTTTGGTCTTCTCGCAGATCTTCGTCAAACTGCTCTGATACCAATTGTTGGGTTTGTGAAAGCCCATGTCCAACTCTCTATTGTATGATTAATACGACATTATCCACTTTGGGCCTATTAGGTAAGCCCGCATGAATTTACTTTTTGGTTTCCTTCCCGAAAGGCTTAGTATTAATTAGAGTTGAACTTCTCTTTATATATTAGACATTTTTTATCTAAACTTCCAATATGGGATTTTGTTTGATCTCACACTAAATGTTGCATCCAAATACAAAAGAAGAACATGACCTTACTAGGTGTATTATCACGTTGTACACACGTCTCTGATTCTGGACATTTTACTTGGTCATATATAGTCATGGTGCTTTGATTAAAACTTAACTTGACGACGCTTTAGTTTTTTTAGAAAATTTAAAAATCAACTTGTTGGTGTTAGCATTGTTTACACAACATGGATATATTTATCATTACACCTCTGGAGACATGGTCGAAGCTCTAAACACGTATATATATATATATATATATATATATATATATGGAAGAATGTCTCACCACTAAAGGTGTAGGGCTTTCTTCAACAGTTATTCTTTTGCTTAGATCACTTGTGTTTAAATGACGATGGACGGCCTTCACGGACTAAAACGGACGTTGATCATCTTCACTTTTGTCATTTTACGTCTTGTTCAAGGTCAAGATCAACAAGGTATGCATCCGCATTCTTATGGTTATTACATATATCAAAAAATTTAAGTAGGGTTTTTAATGATTTAAACCCCCAACTATTTTTAAATCGGATAGAAAACCTCCAACTAAAACTTTATGTTTTTAAACCCTCAACTATTAAACCGTTAATGTCGTTAAACCTCCGTTAACAAAACCGTTTTATCTGAATGAAAACCCGTTAAATTGAAACACGATTTTTCACGAAATGCTTACAATCAATGGATAACTTAGTGATGTAAACCTTCAACTATTTTTAAATCAGATGGAAAACCTCCAACTAAAATTTTATGTTTTTAAACCTTCAAATATTAAACCTTTAATACCTTTAACCCTCCGTAAATAAAATTGTTTTTTTTTCTGAATGGAAACACGTTAAACTGGAACGCAACATTTCATTTAATCACAAAAACAACACGAGATGCTTATACCCCTTTTTATCAATGGGCATGAACAATCATGATTCATCCCCAAATAAAAAAAAAGAATTTTTCTTCCTTTTCAAATACCATAGAAAGTGAAATAATTTAAAAATCTCTATTGTTTCTAATACTAATTATTTATTTCATGTGCATTTATTTATCAAAAGGGAAAATTTGGAATGTTAAATAACTTAGGTTATCTATCTCTTCACACTCAAGATTTTACCTAAAATTTATCAAAAAGATGAACATGAGAGAAATAATTAGGATTGGAAACAACGGAGTTTTTTATTTATTTATCGCACATTGGATGGTTTTTGAAAAGGATAAAATACCCTTTTTATTTGGGGATGAATGGTTAATGTCCCTTGACCATTGATAAAGAGGTTTTAAAAATCTCGTGTTGTTTCTGTAATAAAATGAAACAGTGCGTTCCCGATTTAAAAAATGCTTTTTAGGTAAAGTTAAGGAATTAAAAGTTTCATAGTTGAGGGTTTAAAAACATAAAATTTTAGTTGAGGGTTTTTCATCCGATTTAAAAATAGTTAAGTGTTTAAATCACTAAGATATTTGTAAGTATCTCGTTTCATTTTCAAGTTAACGGGTTTCCGTTTAGATAAAACGATTTTGTTAACAGACGGTTAATGGCATTAACAGTTTAATAGTTGAAGGTTTAAAAATATAAAATTTTAGTTGAGGGTTTTCCATCCGATTTAAAAATAGTTGGGGGTTTAAATTACTAAAAACTCTTTTATGTACTCAGCGTTGTTTTATTTTCTGTTTTTACAATTTTAATATTTATTTTTATTTATTAAAATTTTAAACCTTATTTCCAAAATTTTATCTCATAATTTTATCTCATAAATTTAAACCTTAAATCTAGATTAGTTAACCCTAGGGGTAGGGGTGGGACGGATCCAAATATCTGGAAAATTTAGGATATCCCGATTCGGATCTAGTTTCGTCAGATCCGTGATTTTAGTATCTAGATTCGTGCCTTCCGGGTATCCGGACTTTTGATATCCGCCTAGATATTTTGATATCCGCGTGTATAGGAATTCGGATCCCTAAAAATAGTTAAAAAGATAAAAAAATATATTTTAAAAAAAAAATTATAATAATAATAAATAAATTAAGTATTTATACAAACTATTCGGTTTATAATGCATCTGTATTATATGTTTGTCAGGATTCATCAGCTTGGATTGTGGGTTATCACCTAACAAGTCTCCATA
The DNA here is from genome assembly GCA_905132885.1 of Moricandia moricandioides. Classification (NCBI taxonomy): domain Eukaryota; kingdom Viridiplantae; phylum Streptophyta; class Magnoliopsida; order Brassicales; family Brassicaceae; genus Moricandia; species Moricandia moricandioides. Next base: position 35,806 of record CAJHQQ010001991.1, read on the forward strand.
TATCGAACCAACAACCAAATTGAAATTCGTATCTGACGATGCTTTTATCCGAGGTGGGACACGTGGTCGAAGCGTGGAAGTATGGGGTTATGGCTTTAAACAATATAATGCTTTGAGATATTTTCCAGAAGGAATACGGCACTGCTATGATCTGAATGTCACGCAGGACACCAATTACCTAATTAGAGCTGGTTTCGCATATGGAAACTATGATGGTCGTAATATATATCCCAGATTCGATATATACATTGGGCCGCATTTATGGACAATGGTGTATGTGGAATATAATTCTGGAAAAAACTTCGAAATTATTCACATGGCAAAGTCAACCTCGTTGCAGATTTGCCTTGTCAAGACAGGGTCAACTATACCTTTCATATCAACTTTGGAGCTACGGCCTTTAAGAAGTGATGCTTATTCTACACAATTAGGTTCCTTGCAACTCATGAATCGGGAATTGTATAAGGATGACATAAGCTTACGGTATGTTAACTCTCAGACTCTTTCTTGTGTGCCAGAAAATTCGCTTTTACTTTCATTTATAGTTCAGTTTAAAAACGATGACTATCACGAATATGTAACAAGTTTCAGTTATTTATTAATGCCAACAAAATGTATTATTTGTGTAAGGTATCCTAATGATGTCTACGATCGGATGTGGTCTAAGGAGTTCTTCATGTATGATGAAAAAGAAATAAACACCACACTCACTGTGAATTCCTCTAATGCCTTTCAAATACCAGATCTTATAGCTAGGTCCGCTGGAACGCCAGTAAATGCCAGTGAAGCACTTACCCTTTACGGGTCTTCAGCTAACCCCAGTGACGATATAGTCATTTACCTTCACTTTGCCGAGATCGAAGACCTTCGAGCCAACGATACAAGAGAATTCGACATTTTATGGAATGATAATGTTACAAATTCCGCATATAGTCCCAAGAAGTTAGAGATAGAAACCATATTCAACACATCACCAAATAAATGTGATTATCAATCGTGTTACCTGGAACTGGTGAGGACACCAAAGTCAACTCTTCCACCACTGCTTAACGCTTACGAGGTTTACAATGTGGTAAAGTTTCCAAATGCAGAAACAGATCCAGCCGATGGTACGTCAGTTTTTTTCTCATTTAATTTTCTATATTCAAAGTTGAGAGCATCAGTCAAGTATTATGAATCGTTTCTCATGGTATTAATAACAATTTAATTTGATATTTCTAATTAATTTACAAAAAAATAGACCAGTGATACCGAGACAAGTAAGCAAACCAGTGATATTTATGGGGTTTTGAAATAATTTAGAGTTTTGAAAAATTAAATTTTAAATATTTATTTTAAATAATATTTTTATTTTTAAAATTACTATAGTTTGATATTATTATGAAATATATAAAATATATAAAAAAATTTAAAAATTAATTTTCAAATATTGTTTATTTTTATTTCATTTCAAACATTTTGATTTTTGAAAAAAAAATGTAAAGGAAATTTTATTTTTTTAAAAAAGTTATAAATACCATCATATGAGTTGGTATTTCAATTCGTTGTTTTTCACTATAAAATAGCATCCAAACCTCATCAAATCTCATTTGATAGATTTTGTAAAATTCATATTTTTTCAATAAGCTGGAATTTGAAAGAACTTATACAAATAACTAATCCAATAAATTTAATTTCATATATAATTTATAAATGCTTGATAAGAAATTTGAGAAAAAATAAATAAAAGTTCTCTTAAATTCTAGATCCAATAAGACTTCCTAATCATCTCACCCGAGACTCCTCTCCTTTGTCTTCTCTTTTTTCTAAATTTTTCCATTTAATTTATTATTTTAACATAAGAACAGGATAAACCCACCATTTGAAATTGTCCTTACGAATCTCAAGTCAATAATCTCTTACATATTATTTGAAAAGTGATTAGCTTATGTATCATCACAATATTCATTCTCACAAAATATGATATGGCTATGAAATATTATGGCATGGCATCATTTTATTATGATGCATGTTTATATTTTTGGCAATATTTGTAAATATGGTGATAACTAATAATATTTAAATTAACCATTGATGTAAATTTATTTTACAAAAAATCAGTTTTCAAATTTTTTGAAATATAGTAACGACAAATTTTCATTTATGTTTCTGAAATTTGGTATCACCAAGACATTAAATTTGTTATCACCACATTTTTTTTTAAAAAAATGATGACATGTCATCCTAACAATATTGACACTAATTGAAGTTAATTATGACCTGGACTTTTACATTAAATATTGATTTATATTTTTGGTAGTTTTCTCAATATGGTAATAACCCATAAATTATCATTAATAAAACAATAAGTAATATAATAGTAGAAATAGAAATAAAAATATATTTAAAATTTTCAAAATATTATTTAATTATAGAGAAAGAAGAGAAGAACCGGTTGATTCTCTTCTTATAATTTTTTATTTTTTATTACTAAATCAAATCTTCAAATAATTATGCAGTTTTTTTAAATTGCAATTTCGAATTCCTTTACCATTAGTTTTTTTAATATCTACAAATTCTAGAAATATTATTTAATTTTACGCTTTTGATAATTATATACCTAACAAAATTTTCTTTTAATTTTATAGAATTTTTTAATATCTTTTATCAAAAGGAGTGGATAAAAAAAATTTCCAAGATTTTAATTTTAAATATATAAAAATACATTATTGAAAATATAAATAAAAATATTTTTATCTTAACTTATAATAAAAACGGAAATTAATCAAATAAATAAAAACTAAAGAAAGAAGAAACATTTCATCAAACAGCTTGTGTTTTTCTACCTCTATGCCAGTTGCTGCTATCAAGAATATCCAAGCCGCTTATGGATTGAAACTAATCAGTTGGGAAGGAGATCCCTGCCTCCCGGAGCAATGGAAATGGGAAGGTGTAGATTGCAGCTACACAAATAAGTCTACTCCCTTAAGAATCATTTCCTTGTAAGATCAATCTCTCACACATCTTTACACCTCAATCAATAGTCTTGTTTTATGTAATTGTCATTGAACATAAACTTGCTATGCTCTGCTCATGTAAATAGAGACTTACCATCAAAAGGTTTAAGTGGAATCATAGTTCCTGGCTTCCAAAATTTGACTCGATTACAAAGACTGTGAGTGTCTCGATCCTTTAATGGCAATTATTGATATCCTTTTTTTATCTTAGCTGACTATGTATTTGTGCAGTGGAGTTAGTGAATAGAAAAATTGAAGAAAGTGACAAAAAATAGGAAAGGATAAATTATATTGTAGTCTACTACAAAAAAACAAGCAAATTCCAAAGACCAAAATTCGGACGACTTTGGCCCGTCAGTTCATTTTGGTCAAAAACAAAATTTTGTCAGAAATTTTTGATGAAATTTTGAAGGATTCTTAAAAAATATTTTTATATATTAGTAAATAATTTGGAAAACTATAGAAAACGTTTCACAGACTTCCAACGGATTTAATTTATATTTTAAAATATATATTAAATTTAAATTTGAAATATCAAACATAATTAGAAATATCAAATATGACTCTATATATTAACCCTCACACTTAATAAAGCATAAAAATTAATTTGCACTAAAACATGAGAAAATTAATTTACATTAATTTAAACTAATAATCATTAAGAAAATAAAATCTAAGCATTGCTGTTATAGTTTGTTGATTTTTTTTTGGTTGGGATGTATTTTTCTATCTTTGATACAAAAAGTCTTGTTTAGATTAGAGCTATGTTGAACTTTTCACATTTTTTTTTTCTTTAACATTTTGATCTTCCACTTTTTATGATTGTCATCTTCTTCCATTTCATGCTTCATTTTCCTACAAACAAGATTTTCTTGGAAAAAATAATATCATTATATTGTAACTTTTATGACAATAAACTAAACAATTTATAAATCTTAATCGTTTTTATATAAAAATATTAAACATAGCTAAGAAAAATATATAAAAGAGCTAAAAAGTATTACAATGTAAAAAAGTTCAAAAACTAATCCTTTTTATAGTAGAAAGAAAATGGTGTTAGACCATCTTTAATAATTTACTTCTTTTTTTCTTTAAAATAGAATAACTCTATATCCAACCAAAACTATGGACTCAAAATTACAATTGTTCTCCAACTGAAATTGACTTTAAAAATGTTTACAAACGGTAGGGATTTATCACATAATAGTCTCTCTGGAAGCGTGCCCGAATTCCTAGCCACCATGAAATCATTGTCAATCATGTAAGTGTTTTGGGAAGTAGAATAAATCTTGATTCATCCTCTATCTATGCACCAGTTCAGCTAATTTTTCATGTAATTTTTTTTTATTTCTTGACAGAAATTTAAGTTGGAACAAACTCAAGGGTCGGATTCCGCAAGTTCTACGAGAAAAGAAAGGGCTACAGTTGACGTAAGAATTCCACATTTTATTTTTTCCGTCGCACTCTCAGTATTTCAAATGAAAAATGTGATATGCAGGACAAAAGGAAACCCAAATCTTTGTGAAGATAATTCATGCAAAACTACAAACATGAAAGTCGTCATACCAATTGTTGCGTCGATTGCTGGATTGGTTGTTATTGTGGCTCTCCTTGTTCTCCTTTTTGTTCTCAAAAAGAAAAGAACGCCAAAAGGTATACTGTACGTGGATTTTTACTGTTCACATGAGGGCGTACTTGAGGCTGTAAAATCTCATGGAGTGTTAGTTGTATTGTTGTTATCTATGTAGCTCGGAACCAACAGCCAATTACGTCATCTATTTTGACGAAGAAAAAAAGGTTTACATATGCTGAGGTTGAGGTTATGACAAATAATTTTGAAAGAGTTATTGGAGAAGCAGGCTTTGGAATAGTCTATCATGGTTCTTTAAGTGATACTGAAAAAGTAGCTGTAAAATTGCTTTCTCGGTCACCAACTCAAGGCCATAAGCAATTTAAGGAAGAGGTACGTACTACCTAATCTTCTGAACACAACATGACCTTTTATTCATATTAGGTACCCACATGCTTCATCGATGAATACCAGGTGGAGCTACTTGTGAGGGTTCACCATGTAAATTTGGTAAGTCTTGTTGGATATTGCTTTGAGGAAAATCACTTGGCCCTCGTTTATGAGTACACAACCAATGGAGATTTAAAGCAACATTTGTCAGGTAATTTAGATTAGAATAACCCTCAATTTGTGAAAATTTGATCATTTGCCATATACTGATGATCTGAATTTTTTTTTTTTTTTTGAATGGAAGAATGCTATAACTTTTTTTTGTTTTATGATGAGTATAGGGGAACAAGGTGGCTCCTCTTTGAGCTGGGAAAATCGACTTAACATCGCAACAGACATTGCACAAGGTACGTTTTAAGTGTAGCCACTCCTCATCGTCTTTGCTTTCGTCTTGTTCATCTTATTTTTTTTTTTCACAAAATTGAACTTCGTTATTCCCTTTCCATTCCAAGTGCTTAAACGAATTTTGATTGATCAAATTACATTTTGTTTACTACAGGATTAGAGTACTTACATACAGGATGTAGACCACCAATGGTTCATAGAGATGTCAAAACTACAAACATACTTATCGACGAGCACTTCCAAGCTAAACTTGTTGATTTTGGGCTTTCTAGACCATATCCAGTTGGGAATGAAAGTCATATGTCAACAATTGTAGCTGGTACTCCTGGATATCTTGACCCTGAGTAAGCTTCACCGCAACATGAATCATAACTAAAAAATTGTATTCCTTCCCCATTTGACATCTCCTATCTTCTTCTTAATTTCAGGTATAACCAAACAAATTGGTTGACCGAAAAGAGTGATGTCTACAGCTTCGGGATTGTGTTATTGGAAATTATCACAAACCAATCTGTGATAGATCAAAACCGTGAAAAGCCTCACATTTCAGAATGGGTGGGCTTTATGCTTACCCAAGGAGGTATTGAAAATATTGTGGATCAAAAACTGGCTGGAGATTATGACTCTAGTTCTATCTGGAAATTTATTGAACTTGCTATAGCATGCGTGAATCCTTCTTCGACCGGAAGACCAACCATGTCTCACGTTGTTAATGAGTTAAAAGAATGTCTCGCCTCTGAGAATTCAAGGAAAGGAGGCACAACAGAGGTATATTCAAAGAGTTCTATTGAACCGAGCATGCAATTTGCAGACACCGTAACCCCTGCTCCGCGCTAAGGAGTCCGTTGTGTCAAAGCTTGAAACGGTGTGATTTTCTTTTGAGTTGGTGCAGTCATTTGCCTCACCTTCATCTTCCTTTGCAGTTCTCTTCTCACACACTACTGAGCGAAGAAAACCTTTTTTACTCTCTTTTTCCGTTTGCTTTGTTGAATTATCAAACTGTACCATATATGTAATAACTATTGGTCTTAAAATACTTTTTTTTTTATCTATTCAACGACCCCCCGTCCTATAAGCATAACATATGGCCAACGATGTGAAGGCAGTACACGCATGCAGGTGCGTACGTATAATAAAACCTTATCGTAGGGCATTTCTGGAGAAGCTTGAAATTATTATCTATTTTATTAAAATAGATGTCACAACTTACTTCATGTGTGTGATTTTTTAAGTTGGACCATCTCCTAGATAATTGCTTTAATAATTTTTGCTATTTACATAACAATATTATTTTATTTTTTCTTTCTCTAAGCAAATAAATAAGAGTATCTTTAATAAAAAAAAATTCTGATTTCATTCCTAAATATATGTTTCTTAATTTTAATATGTGTTTTATTATTTTATATAATTCTAGCTAAAATATAATCATAGTTTCAATTAAAAATATCATTATAATGTATCTTTTCATCTAGATTTCAAGAGCAATATACAAATATTATTTATATAGTTTTTAGATCATATGATAATAACAAAATTTAAAACATTACAAATATAGATCAAATAAGGAGGTAAATATGCAGTAACATAGTTTATAATGCTCTTATATTTTAAACATTCACTACAAATTGATATATCTTAAATACTATTTTATGCTGCTCTTATACTTTGTAAACTTAATTAATCGGCATATACTCAGTGATATATAAACTTAAATAATTTATTCTACTTTTGTATTTTAAAAATATTATACATATAATTTATAAAATAAATATACTAATTATTTAATAGCTATTTGATCCTATATTTGGTATATAGAAAAATTCTTCATATAACTTTGAAACAAATACCATATTATATAACTATAAACTATTTTTTTAAATAAATAGGTGTATAAATGTAATCAAAGATATTAAATAATTAGATTTAAAAATAGCAAAATAAAAAATTGATTCATGTAGTAAACATGATCAGATGAAAAATAATATATGTAACATATTATTGTAATTGACATAAAATCTTAAAATAAAATAGTTTTACCAAAATAAAATCTTAAAATAATATGAATAATCAAATTCAAACATTAAAATGTCAATCATATATAAGATTACATTTTAAAATAAAAGAACACCCGCGCGGTTGCGCGGGTCGAAATCTAGTTATTATTATAATAACTTATTTTACTAATTCTTAAAGCATTTGGATCCATGTTCCTTAAACAATTTATTAAGGCATTTTATTTTTTTTATAATAAATTTAAAGGTTTTCCAATATAATTTTTTTTGGAAAATTTTGAAGACCCTAAATCAATCTTTCATTTAGATATGCCGAGGGACAATCATGTTTGGAATTCTAGATTAGTTTATCAAAAATATAATAACAAAAAAAAATAAAAAAGAGAAAAGAAGAATTGGGTTCATATTAACTTATTAAGATATATTTTTTGGTCAAAATGTTAAGATATCTATAAATGGGGTGAAAGGAATATAAAATTTCATTTCTCATTTTTATCATAAACTAAAAAAAAATTCATCTTAATGTATTAAACATAAATTAATAAAATTTGTTATAATAAATTAGTTATATCAAAGTTAATAATGTTACTTAATCCAAATGTATAGTAAACTAATACTATATATATAAGAAAATTATTTAAAATAACATAAAATATTAATATTTGATAGTCATATAATATATAACAAATCATATATAATAGTTCATTGTAAAATCATTTAAATTAAAATTTACAAACAAAAATGATTATTGCAACAAGAGTTATGAAAACACACAAAAAGCCCAAAGATTATGAAACTAAACTCGTTTTCTTGGATCAACATCTTCTTTGGTTGGCATGGGACTTATTATGCGGGATCTGGATCTGATCCGATATCCACTCCGGATCCGTTCCGAAAATAAGATATTCATAAAGCTCAGATCATGATCCACATATCTTGATTTTTAGGTTCAAATATCTAGTGTGTTTTAAAATTTATTAATTTTATTTTAAATATTAGTATTTATACATAAAATAAATTTTATACTATTACATTTTAATTTTACTAACATTATGTCATATATATATTCATAAATTTGATATAAATATTTAATTTATGTATTATTTTAAATTTTTTGTATTTTTAAAATATTTTTGTTTTTTTAATTATTTTTAAAAATCTGAATCTGGATATACGTGGGTATCATAATATCTAGATGGATATATGAAGTTCAGAGAATACACGGCTTCTAATACTAAAATTACTCATCCGACAAATCTATATTCGAATATCCGGATCCGGTCGATCCATATTCTTTGGCACGGTTCAGTTCACTAAAGGTCTTATATAGTGGCTTGACTTCTTCTTGGATCGACATCTTTTGATATTATAATCATGTTTAGAAATTCTTGAATAATTCGTAGTAATTTTTTTCAGTTCCATTATTGTCACGTGCGTGGCACAGAAGCTGAATATTTTGAAATAGAAAAAGAAATAAAAATTAAAAAGAAAATGGTGATCCTCGTAGATCTGAATCAGAATTCAGAACTCATAAGCAAAGATAAGTCTCAGAAATTGGTAAGAAGCAAGAACCCTAGATTCGATCCTACTCTCTCCAGTCGAATCGGATCAGGGTTTTTGATACTCAATCCTTTCTTTGCATCGGATTGATCTTTGTTTTAAGGAATCGAATCGGAAACATGAAAGAAGGTAAATCAGGGAAGTTGAATAATCAAGAGGAGCATGAACAGATTCACCACCAAAACAGTCACCTGGGTTCCTTCAAACTCGCCAAATTGTTCGACTCAGAAGCTTCCTGGGACAAGGTTTCATATACTTTCTGTGCTTTCTAGGTCTAAAGTTGATTCCTTTATCCTCTTACTCAAGTCTTGTGGTTGTTGTTTGTTGTCTGATTGGGGATAGGATCAACTAGGAGATGTGTTGCATTGGATCAGACAAGTTGTTGGATTACTCTGCGGTTTGATTTGGGGTGCTATACCTTTGGTTGGTGGCATCTGGTTACTTCTGTAAGTTTCTTCTTTTCTTCACTGTACAAGTATGGTCATAAACAATGAAATCGAATCAGTTTGGCCACTATGTCGTTTAGTTTCATCATTGTTAACACTTGAAAACGTTCACTGTTCTCCTTATCGATCTTACTTACTATGAGTTTTACTTCAAAACTGTCTACTTGTTTGCAAGAAACCTTCACTTGAAAGGCTTATTGAAGTACTTATTTGTAGGTTGTGACCATTACATCTATGTGTAGCTTTGTTTGTTATAACAGAGTGACTGGGTAGGTGTTTGTGATTAGTTTCTGTTGGATTGATTAGTTATTAGTCTTGACTTTGAGATAAGTTTATCTACAAGTGTTTTAGGGGACTTTCATAGGACGCATTTGAATGTTACTTCAGCCACTTTAAGTTGATTTTGACTTTGAAAATTTGGCAGGTTTCTGGCAATCTCCTCAGGCATAGTATATGGTTACTATGCATTGATTCTAAAGGTTGATGAAGAAGACTATGGGGGTCATGCAGCTCTTCTCCAGGATGGTTTATTTGCTTCTCTAAGTGTATTCCTGGTATATCCATTTTCTGCACTCTCTCTTTCTTTCTACAGATTCTCTATCCTCATTAGGCATCGCTTCCTACCCTAATTATAATGTGTATTTTCGTTTCAGCTTGCGTGGATTCTGGTGTATAGCTTGTCTAGCTTCTGATAAGAGACGCTACTGTCTTGCACTTATGTGTTGCTTTTAGCCTGCTCCGAGGAAGTTAAGCAGAACGTGCCTTTCATGGCTGCTCTTGATTGATGCTTTTGTGTTTCTTAAGATGGGAACTAGCATTGGTAGATCTTGTGGGTTTGCTTTAGTTTTGTCTACTATTTTTTTTTTTTTTCTATTTGTTTAATAAACCAAGTATTATGTGTTTATGCCACACAATGGTAAAATTTTCCAGGGTTTATCTATATTTGGGTCAATATATCACCTGGTATCGAACTATTTCCACCTGATTCTGTGTAAGATTATCAAGAAAAATATGTCAATCCTACACAACAGAAGGCGAATCAAACCAATAAAAAAGGGGAACAAAATTAAATGCGTCTGCCGGGAGTCGAACCCGGGTCTATTGCTTGGAAGGCAATTATCCTAACCGTTGGACTACAGACGCTTTGATGTTTCTTAAAACAACACAAATCAAATATATTTATATTAAGCAGAACAAATGCTTAATCAAGAACTTAATGGCATTATTTATTTTATCCGATCACATTAATAATTCTAAACCCTAAAAATATTTGTACAGAATTCAACTCAGATTTGCTTGTTTTTTTGTTGTTGTTCTTGTTGAACAATGTTTCAAGTCACAACTAAAACTCACAGAAAATTAGTACAAATTCTAAGGCAAAAGCCTTACCTAACCAATCTAAATCAGCATAACATTGTTGTAGTCTCAACCAACGAACCCCTTTGACATGACTTGAAATTGTGTGATTCACAATCTTTCTACCATCACAATCACAACTACATTCATTTCTTTCCCAACAAAATAAAAATAAAAATAAAAACAAAAGCGCACACACACACATCAAAGCACAATCTAATCTCAATCAACCATTCAACGCCTATCAAAGTAAGAATCCCACTCATGCTTCTCAACATTCCCAAACACATTATACTTCCAAGAAAACCTCTCAGGAAACTCAAAAACCTCCTCATGCCCTTCCTCAGTCCTCTTCCTTATACCCTCCACTCTCCCCAAAACTCCTTCCACAGCCACATCAAACGCATCTTCAAACATTCCCGCATCTCCTCTCTTACCCGAAGGATTAAAATACATCAACCTTGGTATCAACTTTATCACTTCTTCTCTCATCGCCACAACTTTCGCCTTAGGAATCCTACTCAAAACCCTCTCTATACTCGCTTTACCTTCTTTAACATTCTTCCCCGGTATAAAAACTGAGTATTTACCTATATCTTTAGGTAAATGCCAAATGTACTGCGCGTAAGCCGACCCTGGATGGAAGAAAACCGGTATGCAACCGGCTAAGATCGAGTCGAAAGTGGAGCGTCGAGTGTAGGAGTCACCAGGTGGTTGGAGACAGAACGTTGAGCTCAGGAAGAACTTCATGATCTGGTCGGGTTTGTAGCATTTTTGAGAGCCTGAGACGCATTCAAGAAGCTTGCATTTTCTTCTGGAAGCTTTGCATTGGTCCATGATCTCGCTTCTTATGCTGTCACCGAGGTTTGGACGTGGTGCACCTACGAAGGAGAATAGGTAACGGCGTTTGATTCTTCTCATACGGCTCTGCCATTGGAGGATCTCTGCGTTGGTTAAAGGGTGGAAGTAGGTCGGGTAAGGAACCGCGAATCCGTGGTAGTTCCATGGGCTTGATTCGATTAGTAACATCGTCATGTTTCTTATTTCCGGTAAGATCATCAACCTGTTGAGAGAGACAACAATGAGAAAACTTGTCCAAAATAAACACTAAACCATTCATTAGTGCTATCTATGTTGTAGTTCATGTAGATTAATGACAAATATATATAAGAAGCTACATGTTGCAAATAGTGTTTGATGTAAGTGAAGTTTTTCTTGCTTGATCATTTTTTTTGGTTAGATTTGGTTTTATAATGAGTTTCCAACTTAAAATCAATTGATAATAAGTAGATTAATCTTAATCCTTTATATATTAGTTAAAGTTCCATTAAATTCCCGATGAGGTATACGTATCTGTCCCCTCCTCGAGATAATGACTCTTAGCGGTCAGGAATTTTGGAATTTTAGTACATTTATACTCTATTTAGCGAGTTAAGTATAACCTTAATACCCGGTCGGAAGAGTTAAGTACAATTTTTGTACCTAGTCGGAAGGTTAATTAATTAAGGTTTTTTTTTCTAGAATTTGGGTTCTAATATCATGTTATTTAATATTATGAATTTTTAATTTAACACTAATTAATAATAAGTGGATTGGTATTAAGGTCGTATTGAATTCTCGATGTGGGATACATATATCCTAATCTTTTTCATTTAGCTTACACAAATTTCATCCTCAATATTAAAGAACATCATTTTAAGAATTTTGTCATACCGTAACGTTTCAGTCACCTTAAGTTTTCTCACTAAACCATTTCACATTCCTTTCTACATATGATTTGAAATATGATTATGCAACTATATATATATTACCACTCACATAATTCATTAATATTTTCTATGTTTTTAGCGTTTTTAAAGTGCTAACATAGTTGGTTAGTTACTAGCAAAAGTTAGATGTTATCATATACTGAAACTAGCTAGTATTTTAGCAAATCATGACGACTCTTGTGTTTCTCATACTTCATTATTATACTGTTTAGCTATTCCAATACAATCTATCACCTTAGTTTTAATAGATTTGGCGGCGTACCTGTTGCCCCAATCAGATTCATTCTCTGGTGTACGCATAAAGTCCCAGGTGGTGCGACCAGCCACCATGAAATGATCTCGGCCATCCATTCTCTTCCACTCCGGTCTATCCCTCAGCCACTTCATTAGGTCAAGCGCCGCCGCATCTCTCATGAAAGGGAACGGTCCCCACAGAAACCGCATCAAGTCTAAACCAGGATAGTAAGGAACATACACAGCCGAAGCCAAAGACGAGTCTTTGGTCAAACACTTGTATTGCTTCATCCTGTTGTGGAATATCACTTCCAATGTGAATTGATTCGTGGCGAACCAGCCAGAAACTCCCTCCATGTTTGGTAGACGAGGGCCTAAACCCAAGTTCGACGTTAACTCGCACATGTCGGTCCACCTGCTCAACGTCCAACAGTTCTTGAGAAGCTCTTCGTTGAATAAAGATGGAACATCGTGCATGTAAACGTATTTTCCTAGACATGGGTCGTTACGTCGCGTTACTCTTGGTCGTACCACAACTTTAGGTCGGTTTCGCTTGGCGCTTACTCTGCTTTTGACCTTGGAAGTATTATTATTCGGCGTTTTTTCTCCAGTTTTATCACTTTCGAGATCATCCTTACCTTGATTACTCTCCACATCGTTATTGTCATTAACTCGCTCGTTCTTTGATGTAACATCGTTCTTAGTGTCCAAAGTGTTCGGTTCCTTGTCGAGTGATTGATGATTCTCATCACTATTATCCACATTACTCTGGTCGTCAGCATTAGGTCGAACCCTTTTATTGTCTGAAGATCTACCATGATGTCCTCTCCTAGACCTTGTGGACCGATGACTCCAAGCCGTATCACCTCTCTTCTTCACATCCTCAACGTTTTCTTTCTCAAGTTCCTCAACGAGATCAGTCACAACCTTGGCGTCTTCCGAAATCTGAACCTCTTGAGACGAATCATTACCGGTAACAGGAAGAGTGATGTTGTCGACGTCAGAGACAACAGCTTGGTCGGATTCATGGTTTTGTTGTGAGACGTGGACGGGGAGATCGATGACGTTTTCTTGCAGGAACAATCTCTCGTGGTTATGAACGGTTTTTACGGAGGAGTTAAAAAGGTAAAGCAAGACAAGCCAGAGGATGAAAGTGACCACTGCCACGTACCAAAAATGTGTTCTGTACTTTGAGCTCGACTTCTCCATCGCCATGGCTCCTAATCTCCTTTGTGGTTTTCTCATGCATTAGCCAAATCACACCTCAAAACCCTGATGTGTTGCTTGTGGCTGAAGAAATCGTGAAAGGATGTGATGATTCTGAGTGTGAATGAGAGATTTAAGGTAGAAATGGATCTCTTGCAGATTCAGAATAGGAGTGGAGGCTGTGTGAGAGATATGAGATTGTGAGGGTGTTGAAGCGTTCAAAGGGTTTTGTAGTAATAATTAATGAAAAGATGTGTGTTTTTCAGTAAACTAAGCATTAATTAATACTTTTTCTGTTTCTAAATAATGTATATTATAGATTTTTCACGAATATTGAAAAATTAATATTTTAATGCATTAATTTTTAAAATATAACAAATTTCCATGAATTTTAATCAATAGTAGTTCAATAAATTCAAAATTATCAAATAATATGTCTTGTTTAGAATTTATTTTAAAAGTATATAAAAAATCTAAAACATTCTTTTATAAACAAGTAAAAGTTGTTAGAACATGAATTGTTTAGAAACAGATGAGTAGTTAACATTTGGGAAGATGTAAATAATCAAATATTCTCTCGCACAAGTGTCCTTAATAAGAAGTGTTCATACGGCCTAATTAAAATCTTCTTTGATTAAAAGTAACATGTTTATTAAAAAAAGTACTTACAAAATACTCGCATATCTCAGAAAATGTCTTTTGAGAGTTTTTTCACGTGTATTAATAAATTATTTGAAAATTCTATTTTACTTTTTTTTTCTTGCTAAATAAAATTCTATTTTATTCTTTATATACATCACATATTTTTCTCTCTAATTAATATAATAAACAATAGGATTAAACAATAGGAAAATTTCAAGAATACTATCTAGAAAATGATTATTACATATAGCATTATAAAGTTTTTACATGAATATGATATGTAATATGGTGTTAGATATACCGTTGGGCTGGTAGTGCTTCTTCGAGGGACGAATTTGAACAAGCATTGTTCATGGTGCCATCATCTCACTTGTATGCCTACATCGCTATGGAACTGTAAATCTCAGAATGTGTACTGTCATGTAAAATAATTTTAATATTTTCGATAGGACAATTCTTTCAAATAGTTCTTTTTAAGTTTTTGTCACCAAAATAGCTTTCAAGAGATAAAAAATGACGAAATAGCTCTTTTTATTTTGAATTTTTTTTATATATATTTTTTTAATTTTAAACCTCATCTCCGAAACTTTATCTAATAACTTTAAACTCTAAATATAGATTAGTTACATATGTGAGTATAAGTTTAATAAAATTTATTTTTATCAATTTTTTTCTTCAAAATTATTTTTGTTACAAAAACTTTTTTATTGCGATCATAGGTATTTCTCTTTTCTCGATAATTGTTTGGTACTATAAGTTTATTAACTTAAGAATGGTTTGGGATTTTGCTGCAGTCGAGCCAAGTCGGGAAGCAGATGAACTTGACGTGCATGGCGAACGGGAGAACAGAGATGTATAAGCTCGGTAACGATAACCCGTCTCAGATTCAGCAGTTGTGTTCCCAGTTATGCAGCTGACATCTATTTGCTATACTCTTTGTAGAAAGTAGGAATATCTTGGAAAGGGACAAAGATTGTTTACTAAATTTGATTTGATCATATGCACTTGTGATTGGTCTTGTTGATCATCATTGTCTCTGGTTCCACTTCTTATTCCGTTGCATATGTAAGTCCACATTCAAATTCATTAGAAAATCAAGTTGAGGATAAAAGACAACTCTGTTGCAGTGCAGCAGACCAATGAACTCACTATGTATCTGGTCATTAACTTTTCGATTCAAATAAACATTTTCACCTTCGAAGACTCACCGTGGCTGCACCAATTTACGACTTTCATCTATATACTGCAATGCATTTACTTCATACAAATCCGTCTCTATATCTTCTGGTTCGCTAAAAATTAGACGGTTTGCAACTAAAAACTCTAAACCGTTCCTTAAACCGCGTATTAAATATGGTTCGAACCCACGGTACAATCTTTAGATGTTGTTCCTTTTATTGAATTAGCTTTTGCATCTCATAATTGTGTTTAGACTTACTCCATTACCATTTGATTATCTTTCTTTTTGTTACAACCTCATCTTCCCTTCTCGAGCCAATCACCACTGAGCCTTCAAACCCGAGTACTCTTGTTTTTCATTCCGGCTGTAACTTTGTTTTAGTATGACTGACTAGATTTAATTGTAAATTAAATTGTTGTAGAATTTAGTCAATACATTTTCCTCTTGTAGCTGTCGGCTATTTTTGCTGTAAGAAAATAATACAGTTTCTCGTTGCTTTAGAAAAATAAAATACTATGAAATAAAGCTTTAGCAGTAGTTGTTGTAAGTAGTAAGTTTAATATATAACCTACTAGAACTTAAAATTGATGCTGTCAAAAAGTTGTATAAAAGTACAGAAGGTTTAACAACCCAACCAACCAATCATGCAACTAACTTTGTGGGTTTTAATTACGTGTGACTTTGGGGTTGAGATAGAGTGGCGGACCCACGTAGTAAGTAAAAGGTCGAATGACCCTTAAAACATAAAATATAATTGCAAGGCTCGTTAAGTAAATGACGACAGCTTGGTTGGTCATAGACTAGTCTATCATGCTTACTAGAGTTGGGCATTCAGTTCAAATCGAAATAACCGAACCAAACAAATTGAGAATTTTTGGTGTTCAGTTTTAGTTTAAACGGTTCTTGGTTTAGTTTGGTTTTAAACTACAAACTCCAACTCTAAATATTTCACTTGATAACCAACTTTTCTATTATTCATTGTATCAAATATGAAAAAGTTATAATATATACCTAACTTAAAATTTATATATATATATGTATATATACATTTAAATCAATAAAACAAAAAGAAAAACTAAATCTTAAATCTAATCCTAGAAGCACAAACATGTTTGATTCTAAGGTACCAAACCATAGGAACATAATATTCAAGCATTGATTACACATAGTTATTTCCTAAGAAAACAGTGGACTGCGCAAAAAAAGGAATAAAATAGTAATTTTTTAACCTATGAAAAAAACTTACAATTTCTGTCAATTTTTAATAGGTAATTATTTTAAACATAGTTTTGTTCGGTTCATGATTAATTAAATAAATACACACACATTGATATTAAATATGCTTATTGCAAATACTTGCATAATAATAAAAAATCACCTTTCGTTATGTTTCTTATAAGATTTAAAATTAGAAACACCAAATCAGTTTCTTATAAAACCATAACTAAAAATACTCTTAAGTAGTACGAGATATTTATCTTCATAATGAGAGTTTTGAGTTCTTACAAGAACATATAAAACTACACAATATAATAACATTTGCATCTACATGAATTTTATAGTCATATGGATCACGACTTATGTAAGACACAATGAATACTAACAAAGTTCTATATGACATAAATGTATATTTATGTTTATAAGATCACCTCTAGAAGGCATTGGATTTGTACAATTATATGGCGTACATCAGTAAGCAGATGCACAGCTATAGAAAATAACGGAAACAAGTTTTTATTTTCAAAATATTTTTAATTGGAAACTTTAATACTTAATTATTGGTTGTGCATAATTTTTCTCTAAATAATAGCTGACTGCATAAAATTAGGATTATGGACAAAATTGTTAGTTTTTCATTAATCTTTTAACAATTAACTATTTTGTTTTCAATTTTGCACAATCAACCATAAGTTGAAAACTTATTATGTGTATATCTAATCTATTAAAAATGAAGTACAAATAAGAAATAACCCTTATTTTTATTTAATATTTACAAGGAATGCCACTAATATTATCCTTACATCCAAACATCTAAACATTAATTCTTAATAAGAAAAAATAAATTTTGGCTTAGCCCCATTAACAATTTTTGCCATTTAAATTGAAGACTTCATAAAAAAATATATGTATTTTCCATTTTTTATAATAAAACAGAATTATACATATATAGCATTAAATTAGTTTTATTTTTATTCATATTCATATAAGCTACTCAACTATATTTGAACCATAAAAAAATAATAATGTTAATAATTTTTTATTATAATCTGAACTTATTCATTTACAATAACAAAATCATTTAACTTTTAATAACAATTTAATGACTAAAATACATACTAAATTTATTATAAATGGTTATATATAAAAACAAATACAATGTATTATTCATTTGTACGATATATATATCTAATAAGAATAACTTAAGTAATTTATAAATTTTAAAATTTTAATCACCATATAATACATAATCTATTAAAACTGAAGTACAAATAAGAAATAACTCTTATTTTTACTTAATATTTACAAGGAATGTCATTAATATTATCCTTACATCCAAACATCTAAATATTAATTCTTAATAAGAAAAAATAAATCTTGGCTAAGTCTATTAACAATTTTTGCTATTTGAATTGAAAGCTTCATAAAAAAATGTATGTATTTTCCATTTTTTTATAATAAAACAGAATTATATATATATAACATTAAATTAGTTTTATTTTTATTCATATTCATATAAGCTAATCAACTATATTTGAACTATAAAAAAGATAATAATGTTAATAATTTTTTATTATAATCTGAACTTATTCATTTACAATAACAAAATCATTTAACTTTTCATAACAATTTAATGACTAAAATACATACTAAATTTATTATAAATGGTTATGTATACAAACAAATACAATGTATTATTCATTTGTAAGATATATATCTAGTAAGAATAACTTACGTAATTTATAAATTTATAAATTTTAATCACCATATAATACATATACACAATTAGGTCTAGGACAGATCGAATAACCAGGGTATTTTAGGATATATGGATTCAGATATGCATTTGTTGGATTCGTAAAATTGTTATCTGAATCCGAATATTCGGGGTTAGGATATTCAAAAGAAAATCTGAATACACACCGGATCTGTTTTTTTTTATAATTAAAAATAAATCAAAAATTAACTATTAACCATATATTTAGTCTATTTAAATTTATTATTTAAAAAACCTTAAAAATCATTAAAATTTAACAAAATTAAAATTTTAGTTATTTTATATAAAATATATATAATATACATAATTAACTATAATTAAATTTTAAATATTTAATATAAGGATATCTAGACCTAAAACTTTACTATCCGAATTTGTACCTAGATTAGTCGAATCTGTAAAATCACTATCACGATCCATGAATATCCGTTTTTCGAAGCGGATGAGATCCGGATCAGGTAACAGATATCGAATATTAAGTTTCAATCATATATACAATTATATCAAACAAATTGCTTAAAATATTTGACATTTATAAAAATAACACTCGCGCGGACGTGCGGGTCAAAGGCTAGTTTGAATAGTAAAGATGATGATGGTAAATACTTTGAAGATAAAAAAAAAAACTTATTTCCCCACTGGATCATAAGCATTATACAAACATAGTTACCAAACCAATTTATATTTTTCAAATGGTTCAATTGTATTTAATTTTAATTTATATATTTCATATTTATTAATATACTGATTATATATAGTAATTTTTTACATATTTAAAATATAATTATTAGATTGATTACAAAATAAACTGCATGAAAAGTCTATCTAATAAACTACATGAAAAATCTGCTTAGTAAACTTTTTGAAAAATCCGTCTTAATAGATTTTTTTCTGTTAATAGTAGCCTTCAAAAGAATGAAATTGTAAATGTACTTTTTAGTTTTCTTTAGTCATAAAAGAATATTAATAATTTCACTAATCAATATTTTTATTTGATTAAAATATAGAGTCTATATTTGTATTTCAAATCAATTTTTGAGTTATTTTCACAAATTTTGTTTGATCTAACTACAACAAAATAAAATAATTGGTATGATTTTGTGTCTTTGTAATATCTCCTATATATTAATCATGGAACATTGGTTAAATGACAATCTTGAAAAACATGTTGAAGTATCAATCTGAGAGCGTTTTAAGTTTTTTTTTCTAATTTGACGGACATTACCAGAATTGTTAAAAAAAATGATATTAAAAAAATTATTCAATACTCTATTATATATCACTAATTCAAATACAAAAAGAAACAAAATTTAAAAAACAACAATTCGAAAAAATGATAAAAATTTCGAATTTGAAAACATAAAATTTCAAACTATATATTTTTTTTATTTTTAATTTTTTATTATTTATATATCTATAAATCAAGAGGGTAGAAAAGTTTTTTCCTCTTTAATGGATTTTTTTTGCCATTTTTCTTTTTGAAGTTTTTTTGGTAACTAAAATCTAAAATAGTCTATTTGAAAGAATTGCCAAAAAAAGAAAATTCGGACACAATTTTAATAAAAATTACCACCATCAAATTACTAAGATAAAACAACAAAAACATTATTTTTACACGTAGAGAAACAAAAATAAATTATAAATACATAATTAATTTAAATTTCAAATATGTTATTTACTTTGAAAACATCCCTCCTGAAGGCAGAAGATAAACTCGATATATATTATGTTTTGCCTTTATCCGATGACACGTTTCAGTTTTCAATTTGAACCACTAATCATAATAAATTGATTGAATATTGACTATGATATTTATCTTCTTTGATTAAATAAATTATCATATCTGAGCGGGACGTAAAGGTTGAAATTATTACTTAATAGTTTTTTTTTGTAAATGAAATTATTACTTATAGTTTCTAGTCATATTTATAAAAAAGAAGAAGTTTCTAGTCATATATAAAGGTTAGTGCGAATATGATAATCCCACCACCATCTTACTTTTCCAAGCAATATATTATTTAACAGCCAATGAATAATGTTGAGTAAAATATTGTTTTGGTTTGTAAAGGATTACTACAAGATTTGAGTTGATCATCTTTATAAGTGTCGACAATAACATTTTCATCATAACAAAATAGTAAATATATAGATCGAATAGAAATTGAAGAAAAAACCATCAGAGCTTTGGGGATGATAATGAAATACAAAAAAAGACAATAACCTCAGACTGCAAACCGTATATATACATTTTTGAAAAATTGACAATGTAAATAAAACTAGAGTTTTATTCATAAGTTCACATATACTCGGAGTTTAATTAGTTTTCTTTTGGGTGAAAGTCTTTTTAATTCAACAGTTAAAATAAATAAATAATACTTCGCAGGTCCGGTCCGGATTTAATTCCTAAAAACGTGATACATATTGAATGAGGTAAGTGATAGAAATTTTATAACATGAGTAGAGTTAGTTTAAAATTTGCATATTGTTAATTTTTTGGCAAAAAAAAAATATCTAAAAGTTTATTTTGAAGAATGCAATGATATGTTTTACTTTAAATCACATTAGTATATTTTTGTTTTATGATATGCTATTTCTCACAGTGTCATTTGATTTAACTAAAGACCGTACGGAAAATTACTTACTTACACTTTATTACTGGAATTGTTTTACAAATAATGTTCCTCAAAAATCACTCTCTTCTCTTTTCCACCTTTTTGAAACTGAATCGGCTCGTGGTTTCCACGCTTGTGTTATCTATTCTATTGAAAATATGTACTTTTTAGAACTATAAAATATTCCCTAGTGCATTAGACATTATTTTGAAAAGTGTTTTTTTTAAAAAACATTCATCACTACATTTATTTTCATTAAAAAATAACATATCTTAGTATAAAAATTCTTACAATACACAAAATAATTTTCATTTGCTAATAAAATATATGAACTATTTTGGAGTTCTGTTTAATACACGAACTAATTTATGTTGTCTATTGGGAATTTCCACTCACTGCTTCCCCTAATATCCTCCCTTTACCACATCATGGGGGTTTACAGGAGATCCCAGAGGCTCGCTCGGAAAGGCTACTATACCATACTTTTTGACTCAACTTTACTCTAGTAGTCATTAGACTCACTAGAATAGTCCATCCGGGAAATGCTATCTCCACGCAGACCAAGACAGAACTTTGACTTGTTCAAATAACAATTAAGGTGAAGCAGAATCAGAAAAATGGCTCGGGCCCCCCCGGAAGGAGGCCTTCTTCGCCTTCCCCCTTCTATCCAAAGGATGGAGGGGCGGAGGCCTTTGGTGTTTAAAAAAAAAATTACCGATTTTACACATTATTTTAGATGGCGTCAACTATGTTTAAGGGAAGTGACGATGATGTTATTGTTTAATTAAACGCGTGTTTAACCTGTATAATGAAATTTTTTAAAATATACTAACTAATTTTTATTTGCTAATAAAATAAACTAACTATTTTGGCTCTCTGTTTAATACACAAACTAATTTTTGTTTCCCATTAAATACAAAATTTTAAAAGTTTACAGATTTTACACATTGATTTAGCAATGTCAACTATGTTTCACAAAAAATGATGTGGTTTATTAATATTTTTAAAAATAAAATTTAAAAATTCAGAAAATACAATTAATATTTTTGAAATTTACAATTTATTATTATTTATTAATTAAAATATATTGAAAAAAGTATATCTAAATTTTTGTTTTCTAAAACATGCATTAATAAAATAGATTTCTTTTTCTTAAACTATCTTTTTTCAAAAAGGAGGGAATATTAGCTTTATATAGTGTTTATAATTTAATAGATTAGACCACAGAAAAATATTTTTCTTAATATATCAGAGCAAACCGGGCTTCGTAGCCTGGTGGTAAAGGAACCTCGGCTGAGGTGTCCGCCACCCGACTTCGAATCCCGGCCACCACATAATTTACCTACGGAGTTGGTGTGGCGCTCCAGACCACTTAGCGTAACCAGGGACCCTTAAGTGGACGCTTAAAAATTCTGTCATGGCATGGGCTTAGGCCCGATGGGCTAGTCGATCACGCTTTGTGGTCGGATACTGGGTTATCAAAAAAAATATATCAGAGCAATAGAATTGAATATGTAAGAGAAAATTCACTGGCGACGAGGGTCAATAGATGGAACTGAACAAGAAAGGAGGACAAAACCGTTCAAGAGTAGGAAGGTTGGTGGAAGAGACTTGTCCTGGTGTGGAGCGAAACAATGATGTCTGGCTGTCTTGATTTTTCAGATTGTTTAAGAGATGGATTCTAATAAATGTTCATTCATCGTAATTTAAATTAAATTTTATAGTCGTAGTTTTGTAGCGATGTTTTTTTTTTTTTTTTTTTTTTTTTTTTTGACCTGGGGGTATCTCAGGCCATGGAGAAGCCCAGACTAATCCCCAAGGGGAGGTGCAACCCACGGATAGACCCTCTCTCCGGGTAGCGATGTTGAAGTTACAGAAACAAATATATGACAGTAATTTACAAAAATCGAATGGCGCCAACTTGCCGATTATTATATTCGTGATTATTATAAATATTTATTTGTTGCTACGAGAAAAAAATGACCCGTGAAGTTTCCTAACGTAGTGGATTTCTGATTCACATCAACGAAACATAAACAAATAAAATGTACTTTTAAAAAAATGATTGAAAAATTGTATCTTTCATCCACTTGTTCTTCTCTATAGTTTATAATTACATAAACAAATACATCTCGACCACGTACACAGACCATTTCCTCCAAGCCAAAGCTTTCTTCCATTTCTGAAATCTCAACAGGTACGCTTCCAAGATCTGTTTCTTTCCAAATACACAAAAAATATATCTCCTAGGGTTTAACAAACATCATAGTTTTATGTTGAGGATATCTTTTTTTTTTTTTTGCTGTGTTATCATCTTCATCAGGTAGAGAAAAAGAAGAGATTCAACCTTTAAAACTGGTTTTCTCTTAATAGACTAAAGGTTTGCGTTTTCTTGTGTGACAAGTTTTAGGTTTACTAGGGTTCTTGAGACTACTGATGGGTTCTTACTCTGCTGGATTCCCTGGCTCGTTTGACAACTTCCATTTCAATTACAAGATTGATTTTTCCAATTTGGGAAATGGGTTCTATCTGGATGATCAACCTTTGTTAGAAACACCATCTCCTTTTCCTCCTCATCCAGAGCCATACTCTCAACAGAATCTTGCTGCTGCTGATGCTGTTGCTGATGATGATTTAACTGATTCTGTTCTGCAATACATAAGCCAAGTGCTTATGGAAGAAAACATGGATGACAAGCCTTGTATGTTCCATGATGCCTTGTCTCTTCAAGCAGCTGAGAGATCTCTCTATGAAGCTCTAGGCGAGACTTACCCGGATTCTATGCCTCTGGCCACTACTAGCCCTGTTCAATTGGCTCATAGTCCTGATGAGTTGAGTGATATTACTTCTTTTAGTTATGCATCAAGAACCACCACCACCACCACTTCCTCTGATTGGAGTTTTGATTGTTTGGAGAACAATAGGCCTTCTTGGATGCAAACACCGATCCCGAACAACTTTGTTTTCCAGTCTACCTTAACTAGATCCAGTCCCAAGCCCTTTGGTGGGAGCAACGCGGCTTTCAGGTCAAGTTTTAGTGATGACTTGGTTTCCAACATGTTCAAGGATAGCAACCTGGCCTTCCAATTCAAGAGAGGTGTGGAGGAAGCAAACAAGTTCCTTCCAAAGAGTACTCAGTTAGCTATAGATGTGGAGAATCACTATGTTCCTTACAGAATGACCGGGAAGAAATGCCATTGGCGTGAAGATGAGCATTTGCCTGAAGAAAGAAGTAAGAAGCAATCAGCTGTCTATGTCGATGAAACCGAACTATCTGAAATGTTTGATAAGATTCTGTTATTTGGCGATGCTAAGGAGAACCCTAGATGCATTCTTCAAGAAGATTACCAAAAGGAACCTTCCAAAGCTTCATCAAGTCCCAAAGGAGAGCCAACACATCTCCGTGGACACAAACCACCAGCTGCTTATGTGAAAGAGATACCTGATCTGAGAACCCTTTTGCTCTCATGTGCTCAAGCTGTGTCGGTTAATGATCATAGAAGAGCTGAGGGATTGTTAAGACTGGTTAGGCAACATTCTTCATCTTACGGAGATGGAACAGAGAGGTTGGCTCATTACTTCGCGAACAGTCTTGAAGCACGGTTAGCTGGGACAGGTACGCAGGTTTACACCGGTTTGTCTTCCAAGAAAACAACTGCTGCTGACATGTTGAAAGCTTACCAGACATATGTATCTGTCTGTCCGTTCAAGAAGATCGGAATCGTATTCGCTAACCATAGCATTCAGCATCTAGCTGCGAAGACTATGCCTAGCACCATGCACATTATAGACTTTGGTATATCTTATGGTTTCCAGTGGCATTCTCTTATTCACCGCCTTGCATGGAGACGTGGTTCATCGTGTAAGCTTAGGATAACAGGTATTGACTTGCCTCAACGTGGGTTTAGACCAGCCAATGGAGTTATTGAGACAGGACATCGCTTGGCTAAGTACTGTAAGACGCTCAATGTTCCCTTTGAGTACAACGCTATTGCGCAGAAGTGGGAGACGATAAAGTTGGAGGACTTGAAGCTACAAGAAGGCGAGTTTGTGGCGGTGAACTCTCTCTTTAGGTTTAGGAACCTTCTAGATGAGACGGTGGCAGTGGACAGCCCAAGAGATGTGGTTTTGAAACTGATACATAAGATAAAACCAAACATCTTCATCCCTTCTATCCTCAGCGGATCATACAACGCGCCTTTCTTTGTAACGAGGTTTAGAGAAGTTCTGTATCATTTCTCTTCTCTGTTTGACATGTGTGACACGAATCTTACAAGGGAAGATCCAATGAGGGTTGTGTTTGAGAAAGAGTTTTATGGGAGGGAGATCATGAACGTGGTGGCTTGTGAGGGGACGGCTAGAGTGGAGAGGCCAGAGAGTTATAAGCAGTGGCAGTCGAGGATGATTAGAGCCGGGTTTAGACAGCTTCCGGTTGAGAAGGAACTGGTTCAGAAACTGAGGTTGATGGTTGAAAAGGATTACAAAAGCAAAGAGTTTGATGTTGATCAAGATGGTAACTGGTTCCTTCAAGGCTGGAAAGGCAGACTTGTTTATGCTTCTTCTTTTTGGGTTTCTGTGTAGTGATCCCTTACATCCCAAGAAACTGATCATCTATAAGGTTTGTTGTCTCTTTGTCCACTCAGTGACCTTCACATTTGTATATTTTGTACAGGTTTAGTATTATTTCCTTGAGGTGGGTGGGACTGTAACATTATCGGGTTAGGATGATTAAGAGAAGTGCTCCGGGTATTGATCTACAAAGTACAAACTTATTTTACTTGTAAACTTTGTAATGTTTAATTGGAAAATAAAGTATTTGTAGACAATAATGTCATTAGAATTCTCTAACATTAGCTTATTCGCCGGAAAAAGTTTCTTTAGACAGTGTGAAACAAGTATAACACAAGACTATTTCAATAAAAAAAATAGACAAAAGATATTATATTCATGAGAGAAAATGATCATAAGCCTAAAAGTTAATGAATAGTTTTAAACAATGAGGTCAATACTCTCAAATTTTTAGCATAACTTTATAAGAATGGCCCAAAATTAATTTTTAGTGTAAATAATTTAGTGCAAAAATGAATAAGGACCCGAATTTTTTTGCCCAATAGCTTTCGATATTGATGGGTCTTAATGTATTAGGCAGTGGCAGGTGAAGATGGTTAGGCCCGGGGTTAGGCAGAAAACCGGTTAAGGTTGAGCTGGTTGAGTCGCTTAGGGAAAAGCTGAAGGTAGAGGTGTCCAATGGTCCGATGGTGATGATGTGAACCGCACCGCACAGCAACGCATTTATTTATAATAAAAATTTCTACATACATTTTTGTTACTACTAAAATTACATTGTAGTTGTTTTTTATGTTAACGTTCGGACCCTAAATAATTGTAACAAGGTCATGCAATATTAGAAATATATCGGATAGGTTTTCAAGATTTTGTAGCTAAAAATTCTCTCCCAATATGGATTATATATTATTGAATATAATGTTCACATAAAGTTGTAAATATGATTAATGAAATTTGAGATTTTAATTTTGGTTATAAAAATGGAAAATTTTCCCCTAAAATTAACTTATGATTTTTAAAATAACAGTAATAAATATTAGTTAACTCAATTCTACTTAATGAAAATTTAAGTATGATTTGGATAGTTCGAAATATTAAATTATTGTTAAAGACATTATTGGTTTAAGTACAATTTACATTTGGTTTATAAAACTATAATAACCAAATATTATGTTTACCTATTTTACTATTTATTTTAATTAATTTTTTATTAAATCATCATAATATCAAATACAATTTTAGGCATATATTTATTTGAAAATAAAATTATCTTAACTGTTAAAAGTTCTTAAGATAATTTTAGGTAATTAGAATAAATACTAAAATAGATAAACATAATATTTTTCCCTCCATCAATACTTAGATTATTGTAAAATTAGGAATTAGATTCAGATTGATAAATTTTTTTATACGGTTGCTGGTTTGGTATTAAATTTTTTCACTCATATTATCTTTTATGCTTATAATATTGAACCCAATGAGAAAACATAATATACATGTTATTTGAATTTTTCCCAAGTACATATATGTTTTGCACGGTCATATAACTCGATTATGAATTAAAGATAATTTGTCTAAATAATACGTTGTATAAAATTGCACGTAAGATTACCTGAGTCGAAAGTTTGTAAACTGTCCAATTACTGTACGCCACGTATAGTAAATTGCTCCATGTACGATATTAAAAACCTATAAAAGAATCAAAACAAACTTTACAAAATCTCAGCTCCGATCGCCCTTTGACTCCTCCTCGTGAAGAAAGAAGAAGAAGAATAATCCAAAGCTTCTCCGATCTTGCTCAAGCTCCCGAAAAAAAAAAAAAACCTAAAAGCAGATCGTTTGCTTTTATTTTGGTACGGTTTGTTCAAGTAAACTTTAACTGATCTGTTTGGTTTCAACGTTAAGACTGTCCCTATCATCTTGCAAGCTCTTTTTTACTCAAATCTAGATTCATCGACTAAGGTTTAGACTTTTTTGGATAGAGCTTGTTTTAAGGTTTTAGATGATCATCATCGCCTTTGATCTTATCTCTTTTTGGGTTTAAATTAGAAACTAGAAGTTACTTATTAAAAGAAAAGAAGATTCTTTTGATTTGCCCACGAGGTGTTCGATGAATTGCCTCAATGGGGTTTGTGATGTTAATTGTTATACTAATAGATCTTTCATAGAGTTTTGAGTGTTTGTTCTTATTGACTTTTGTAGCAATGGAGATGAG
The DNA here is from genome assembly GCA_905132885.1 of Moricandia moricandioides. Classification (NCBI taxonomy): domain Eukaryota; kingdom Viridiplantae; phylum Streptophyta; class Magnoliopsida; order Brassicales; family Brassicaceae; genus Moricandia; species Moricandia moricandioides. Next base: position 63,960 of record CAJHQQ010001991.1, read on the forward strand.
TGGAGATGAGTCTAGCTTCGAGCAGTGTTACCGTTGTTACCCTGTCACATTCATTGAAAAGGTTTGATTATATTTGTTTGATGAATGAAAAGAAGAAAAAAAAACATTCTAATTTCAGACATTTTTTATAAATGCAGGCACATCTTGACAAGGGTGACAAAAGTAAGTTACTCTATGTTCTGTTCTGTTACCTTAGCATCTCTTAGATTGTTTCTCTGACATTAGTATGTGATATTTGTAGTTATAATGCCTCCTTCCGCTCTCGACCGTCTTGGTAAAGCCAATTTTTTCTACTATCAGTTTCAATCTTTTTTACTTTAGCAATGATCTCTGAGTCCATCCTTTTTCTCTCAGCTTCTTTGCATATCGAGTACCCAATGCTGTTTCAACTGAGTAACGAATCTGTTGGCAAGATCACACATTGTGGTGTACTCGAATTCACTGCAGATGAAGGCCTGGTTTACTTTCCTTATTGGGTATAATACACTTTCATCATTCTTTTGTTTTTCGTTTTCTCTTTTCACTATTTTCTTGATCTGATCTGTGTGTGCATTTACTTATAGATGATGCAAAACATGTCTCTTCAAGAAGGAGACATTGTGAGAATCAAGAATATGAGCTTGGTGAAAGGAACTTACATCAAGCTGCAGCCTCACACTCAAGATTTCTTGGACATTACAAACCCAAAAGCCATGTTTGTACCTGTGGACTGGAACTCAACTCTTTTTTTGTTTTTTTGAAGAATCTTCTCTTTCTTACATTCCTTTTCTTTTTGCAGCTTGGAGACTACGCTTAGGAGCTACTCTTGTTTAACCACTGGCGATACAATTATGGTTCCTTACAACAACAAGCAATATTTTATCAATGTGGTTGAAGCAAAGCCTTCTTCAGCTGTGAGTATTATAGAAACAGACTGTGAAGTTGATTTTGCTCCTCCTCTTGACTACAAAGAACCTGAGAAGCCACAGAAATTGACTCCTCCAAAGAAGCGAACTCGCCAAGGTATTTCTTTGTGATTATTTGGAGATTCTCGTTCTTTCTTGAGATAATAGCTTTCTAAGTTGTGATTTCTATCTTCTCTGTAGAGGAAGAGGAACCAACAAGCAAAGTTCCCAAGTTCACGCCATTCACTGGTTCCGGGAAGCGTTTGGATGGAAAAACACAAACAGAATCAACTGATCAAGAAGATACAAAACAAGAAGAGAAGCCAACTGATAATGGAAAAGACGATGAGAAGTTGTCAAGCACAACGCCACGGCAAAAATCAGGGAAGCTTGTCTTTGGCTCAAACAGCAAACAAGCTTCAAAAGCAAATGTGAAAGTATGTCTCTCTTCTCTTGATTTTTTTTTTCCATTCATGTGATCTAGTTAGTCATCCATTAGAGATAAACTAATTGTGTTGTATATCTTATTAATGTATAGGTTGATCCCAAGAACGTTGAGCAAGAAAGCTCTACAAAATCTGATGAAGCCAAGTTTGAAGTGTTTACTGGGAAGAAATACTCCCTCAAAGGTTAAGAAAAACACAGGGGCTTTAAAGTTTAATCATCTACTGATGAATATTAATTTGTTTAAGCATTCATATTCATGTATTCCCTCACACCAATTTATCAAAATTCAGATATCTTGACCAGGGATTATAGCTTTTTGAGTTAACATAAACAGCTTTCTCATTCATTACAGAGTTAAGTTTGGGATAATTAGAAACATGAACAAGAATGGCAGTTAAAAAAACATAGGAAAGGCAGTAACAATGTCATTATCATTATTTAATTACAAAACACAAACTATTAGCAGAGCGAAACTATAAAAAAAGAACATCTTATTAGAAGCAATAATTCAGAACACAAATAAATGTTCATTGCTAAGATGACTAAGTTCATTGAATCACAAGACACTGCTTCTTTGTTGTTGTGGTAATTGTGTTATTGCATTCTTAATAAAATGTACAACCGTTTAACAGTGGAAGTCACTCACTCTCTTACGTCGGAACCACCTGCGGTTCAAGCGGCGGAGGAGCTCCTTCATCCACCACAGGCGTAACCGTCGTGGTCGTCTCCTCCTTCTCACTCTCTTCAAACCCAGACTTGAACCTGTCGTAGTTTGTCACCTCAGCAGATTTAAACGGACGTTCACCCAAAACTTTCAAAAGATCCTCCTGATGCAACACTTCTTTCTCCAGTAAAAGCTCAGCGATCTGTGCCACTTGCTCCTTGTGTTCCTCGATCAGCTCCACGGTCTTCTCGTAAGCTTTCCTCACCCAGTCCCTTACTTCCTCGTCTATGATCGCACCGGTCTTGTTGCTGTATGGTTTGTTGAAGTCGTAGCCATCGTCCCTTGGAGGGAACGAGAGCAGACCGACCTTGTCGCTGAAACCGTAAACAGCTACTTGCGCGTATGTCATCTTTGTAACTTTCTCTAGATCGTTCTGCGCACCAGTTGAGATTCTTCCGATCAGTACCTGCATTGAAAAGAAGGAACTTTAAACTTTACGAAAATGTTACAAGACTACTACTCCCTCCGTTTCACATTAAGTGTCGTTTTAGAAAAGTTTTTTTGTTACAAAATAAGTGTCGTTTTCGACTTTCGATGCAAAATTTATTAATTTTATGTTGCATTTTATTTTTCTATTGGTTGAAATATGGTTAGGTGTATAAGTAATTGTGTTTTTATATAGAAAATATACAAAATTAATTATTTTTTAATTCATGCGCAAAAACTTAAAGTGACACTTATAACGAAACAGAGAGAGTATATTTCAGCGTTCTAAAAATCGGTTTAGGCACACCGCAAATCAGCTATAAACAAAACGGTTTTTTTAAACATGCCTAGGTGGCGCATTAATAAGTACTTAATTACTGCTTCGCAATTTCTTGAAAATTGCTATATTTTATATATCCAAAGGTAGCAATTGGTTACCTGCTCGGCCGCACGGCCACCAAGGGTCATGCAAGTCATGTCGAAGAGTTGTTCTTTAGTCATGAGAAGGTTTTCATTTGGAACGTACTGCGCAAACCCGAGCGCTGCTGTGCCACGTGGCACAATGGTTACCTTCAGCAATGGCTCCGCATGTTCCAGGAACCAACCAGCAACCGCGTGACCAGATTCATGATACGCAACTGTACGACGCTCTAACTTACTTATCACCTGTTTCAAAATCAAAAACATTCAGACACAGAGCAGATGTCTCAAAAGCATTGTCTGAAAAAAAAGTAAAGAGAGCTGTTTTCTTTACCCTGTTCTTCTTCTCAAGACCACCAATAACACGATCAATCGCAGAGTCAAAATGTGCCATTGTGACCGTTGCTCCTTCATGTCTAGCTGCAATAAGAGCCGCTTCGTTACAGACATTAGCAATGTCAGCTCCAGCAAAACCAGGAGTGAGAGCAGCAAGTCTTTGAGAGAAGTAAGATGGCTCGTGGTCAAGTTTGATCTTCTTTAAATAAATCTGGAATATCTGATCACGTCCTTTGATATCCGGTTTATCAATGGTTATCTGACGATCAAACCGGCCAGGCCTTAACAAAGCTTTATCCAAAATATCCGGTCTATTGGTCCCAGCAAGAACCACAACTCCAGCTGTTGTACCAAACCCATCCATCTCAACTAGCAACTGATTCAAAGTGCTCTCACGCTCATCGTTACCACCTAAACCTCCACGTCCTCTTGCCCTACCAATGGCATCGATCTCATCTATAAACACAATGCTAGGTGCAGCTTGTCTAGCTTCTTGGAACAAGTTTCTCACCCTCGAAGGTCCAACACCAACAAACATCTCCATGAAATCCGAACCGGAGATAGACAGAAACGGCACACCTGATTCTCCAGCGGTAGCTTTGGCTAAGAGGGTCTTCCCGGTACCAGGAGGGCCCACTAAAAGCGCGCCTTTCGGTATCTTGGCACCCAAGTCTTCATACTTTTTAGGGTTCTTGAGGAAATGCACAAACTCCATGATCTCTTGTTTTGCTTCATCACATCCAGCGACGTCCTTGAAATAAATCTTGTTCTTGGAGTTTTTGTCAGCTCTTGTTATTGTGGCTTTGCCTATATTGAAGATGCCACGACCATTCTTCCCGCCGGTTCCTCCTACACCTAACCCGCCTTGCATCCGCCTAGCCCCGTAAACAAGAGTTCCCAAGAGAAGTAAAGTTGGTGCAAACCTCAGGAGCTCTTGGAACCAGGCCATTTCAGTGACGTATGTGACGGGAACAAACTCGTGAGGGTCAACGCCTAAGGCCTCTTGAGCTTCTTCGAGTTTCTCCTCGAAAGAGTCGACACTACCGATATTGAAGTAGTACTTGTAATGACCACCAGTTCTCTTAGCAGGGACATTACCAACAACATCTTGAGTTGTTCCTTGGTTTCTCGGTGTGCTCCTCACGTAGACTTTGGCTACAGATTTGTTTGAAACATCTATGTGGTCAACTAGACCAGGCTCGAGAAGCTTGTTCTTGAACTCCTGGAAACTAATCTGGAAACCAAAGAGGTATAGAACATGACATTAGTGGGGAAATCATACGAGTATAGGTATCCAAGACATTATAGGTTGTTTAGATTAAATATGCTTACCTGTTGCTGGTCTCCAGAGCCAAATGAGAAAGAAGAAAAGAAGACAGCAAGAGCCAGCAGAGGAATCAGCAAATTTTGGAATCGATTCATAAACATATCTCCCACGCTCTCATGTTCATTCTTGTCTGAACCCTCTGTATTTGCAGCAAAGAACATATTTTAAAATTATTAGAATCTTTCAGTAGCACCAAGAGGACATTTTCTAACCTCTAAACCATCAAAAATAACAAAGCTCAAAGCTTTCCCTAACCTCTAAAGCTTCTCACACAAATAGACATACTGATACTAAAATGTAAAACCAAAAACACTACCACAAAAGCAAACTCAGTGCTCTATTCACTCTACTCCCCCAAACAATGTTCATGGTTATATTCTTATTTCACAAAATGAATAAAGAGTTAAGAATGAAAGAAAACATGATCTCCTAACCTCCAAAGCAAAACACACTCCATTGATAAATAAATAGAAACGCTAACTGATTGAAAAGGAAGTAAAGGAATCACCTTTAGACTCGGACTTGTGATCACTCTTTGGTTTTTCCTTTGTAGCTTTAGGGAAGTAGTTCTCATAATCTGCAGCGCAGAAAATTAAGACAGTAATGAAAACAAATGTAAGAACCATCAAGTCAAACACTTCTGCTACATACTCTTCTTCTTGGGAGCTTCGTTGGAGAAGAATCGACGAAGTCTCGGATTAGCAAAAGCACCAATCAAATCATCGTTGACAAGTCCCTTTCGAGAAGCTAAAGAATTAAAGTGCCGCCTCAGAAACCCTAATTCACCTTCAACTTCGTTCGCCTCAATAGCCGGTGGAGCAAGCAGCCTCGCCGATCTCACACCACCACCGTACAGAAACCCCTATAGATAATATACACAAAAAATCAGGAGAGGGAAAGAACACAGCGAAATATGAGAAGAAATCAAACCGACCCTAGAGCGAGAGACGGAGGAGCGACCAAGCTTGGAGAAGATCATCATCGTCATTAAGATAAATCACTACGAAGTAAAGGGTTTTCGCATAATATTTGGAAAAAAATGGAGGATCGAAGATCTGTTTCTGATAGGAAAAGTTTGGGTTTTTAATGTTTTTTGTGTTTATCTGTTTAGTTCGATGGAGACCAGACATACGCGGTTCTGTACTTTGCTGTTGTTGTAATGGTTTTTTTTCTTGAACCAGTCTTTGGTTTCCAGAATCCGCTTGTTGCTTGCCGGTTTAAACAAACCGCTTTCTGGTTTTCGAATATTAAACAGATTCTATAGAGCCTTAAACCCTGATATTTGTGCGCAGGTGTCGCCTAATTTTACAACGATTGGGCTTTAGAGGACGTATGGGCTTTAGCTTTGAGACCTGTGTTGGGTATAGAATAATACTGTTTCAAATTTTGAAAAACTTGAAAAAATGTTCTCTTCCAAATTCTCTTATCAATCATAATATCCATGTAATTCTGAAGTTGAAAAGCAGCCAGTTATATAGGACAAAGTAGCCACATATGTAAGTGTTAGTTATGGTTCACTTGTATGAAGCACTTAGAGCATGTGCAATGGGGGTTCTTAAGGGGTTCTTAACGGGTGGAACCCGCTAAATTATTTAAAAACAGTTTTTTAAAAGCATCATTATCCCTGGTTTCTTAAGGGGTTCTTGCACTGTTCGCGGGCCCCACTGACATGTGGGCTCATGAACAGTGCAAGAGCCGCTTCTTAAAACTACTAAATAAGAACCGTTTTTGGAGGGTTTCTTACACTGTTTACGGATCCCACTGACACGTGGCGACCCGTAATTAGTTCGTTTTTATTTTTTTTATTTATTATTTTTTAATTAGCAAAAAAAAAAAAAAAAAAAAAAGGAACCCCCAATGGAGTTCCATGGATAATGGTGCTCTTATAAGAGCCGCTTCGTTACAGACGAATCAATTATAATTTATCCACGGTATCTTAGTTGAGGTTCTTAACTTGTAATTTCACATTTTTTTTTTTAATTTTTTCGTTAAGAGACGTCTCTTAAGTCTCTTATTTAATAGAAGGTTCTTAAGTTTTTTTAGTTAAAGTTAAGAAACGTCTTTTAGAAAAGCTAAGAACTTTATGCTAAGAGACCTTCAATAAACGTTTTGGCTATTTCACGTATTTAATCCAAATGAATTTCTTGTTAACTACCAGAGCTCTCTTGGTACACGTTTTAGTCGTCTCACATCAGATCCTCAAGTAAAAAGAAAAAAAAAAGTACAAACTAAAATATTGAAAGAGACACTTCCAAAAACAAATCATGTGAAAACTTTGAGGTAGGGTTTAAAGAGAAAGAGGGAGACCAAAGGGATAAGAAAGGGTTGGCGCTTGTTAAATCTCAGTCGACCAGACCCTCGCAATAGCGTAGAGACTCTTTAGTTTGGACCAATGTAAAAAATCATTTTACTCTGAACAAATCTCTGACTTAGACAGAGACAAATCGGGGACACTGAATTAGATTCTTTTCAATCTCTTCCGTTTATGGAGATCAAGAGTTCCACGTAAGCGTAGTTACAAGGTGTGTCGCATGCACGTACCCAACTATGGACACGTCACATGTGGCTATTCGTTTTATCACGAGACTAAAAACATTTGGGGTCGTCTTGTCTGCCTTCCATAGCTCAAATCTCCTTTGATATATTTACCGAGAATTGTAACCTAATCTGATTTTTGAAGAAAGTATTTAATCTGATTATTATAAAGTACAAATACAGTTATAACATATAAAATACGATTAGTGATTCAATATGAATGTATAAGTCATTTCATTAATAGTTTATACAATTAATTATCTGTTTCAAAAACAAATACAATTAATTAAAACTTTCAACTAAGAAAATAGAATACGTTCCTGATCCAGACTTGGATTAGCATTGCTATATGTAATGTCTATGTTTCAGTATATACAATCCAAAAGTTGACGTTTGCTCGGGATCCAAAGCACATATATTTCAACGCAACTGTCACAATATGATAACAATAATCCAGTTGGAATTTATATAACATGGACTAGATAAAGCTCAAAATGATATTTCATTATAGGTCCAAACAATCAAAATAAGATTTCACTGAATTGCAACTTTACATGCGATTTTGGGAATAATTCATATACAAAAAGACAACGGGCCAAATTAGCCAACTTTAAATGAGAGACATTTAAAGGTAAAAAATATCTATATACTGGTAGAGCAACAAAAGCATGAATTATTAGATTAACAAAAAAAACTTCAATTATGCCTTCGGCTCAAATTGGAGTCACTCTTATTGGTAAACCCTTCTTGGGCACAGGGAAAGGACCATATTGTATCCCTTCCTCGCCTCCTTCCACTTTCCATCTGCAAAGTATAACCCAAACTTCATTAATCATCAGTAATTTCTTGAATAATAATAGTAGTATATAAGAATTCGATATTTCACTATTCACATCATTTTATGTTGGACATATATTGCTTAAGTACTAATTTGCCACATCGCCGATTCACATGTTTTGAAAGTTAATTGGGGAACGTACCACTAATTATTCTTATCAAAAATATCTACTCATAATTCATAAGTTCTCAAGAATAAAATAAAAACAAAATCCAAGATTGATTCTTATATTAGCTAGATCCCATTTACAGCTGGCGATCTCTTTCAAAACTGTAGCATTACAAAAAAAATATTGTGTTTTCCTCGGCTTTGGTCCCAGTGACCCTTTTATCATCACAAGTTCAACTAAACATCTTCAATAAAACACGTAGTCAAGATATAAAAACAATTCTTTACTGCACATATGACATCATGAAGTGATGACTTCTTAAATTAGATCTGGAGTCATGTAGTATATTGTATATATAGATCAAAATATGCAATAAAAATGGTTATGGATCTATCAATTAGAGTAGACACTGAGACAAAGGCAATTTAAATTTCTTCATGAATATTGGAAAATTATAGGAAAATAATAAAAATACCTGAATGAGGTAGTAAGGTGGTGAAGGAGGACAAGCATCTCAAGTTTAGCCAGCTCACTTCCTGGACATGAGTGCGATCCATTCCCAAAAGGCATGAACGTGTAAGGTTTTGGTGCCACCTGTCGACATTACAAGATATCATTTACATGCAATGCAAGTCCATCAAAGCCCCCACATAACAGATTAAACCTACTTTGGACACTGAGTTCGAGCATTGTTTTTTTTACTCTTTTAATCTTTCACCAAGTTGGTAAAAAACGGAAGCATACACATTAACATATGATTAGGTTAATTAAGTCACCGTTCTCAGTCTTATCATTTGGTTTGATGTGACTTATTTATAGGAGTGGATACCTCGAATCTTGAAGGATCGAATTTTTCGGGTTCGGGGAAAAAGTCGGGAGAGTGATGAATGCGTCGAAAAAGAGGAAGAACCTTCCAACCTTTTGGGATCACGTAGCCTTCATAGTCGACGTCTTGTACAGCTTCTCTAAACGTAAAGGATAATACACTTGCTGCCCTTTGTGTCTCTTGAATCACCTATCAAATACGAGTAAATATACCATTATTAATTGGTTATATACTTATATATGACATATTCATTTTAATTATGATTAATTAATATATCAAAAGTAGGATGTTACCCTTGTGGTCAGTGGCATTTTTCGTGTATCCTCCCACGAGATTCCTCGGTTTTCTTCCCGTATTTTCTGTCGAATGCAGACTTGTTCTCTCTATTTAAAAAAAAAAAATACATAACTAAATGTATTATGATAAAAGCATCAACAAAATTTATTATACAAGGTGGTGTGATTGATAAAAGAAGATGATAATCAATCTCTTTGCTGAGATAACATCTTTTTATAGATGAGATCTAATACATTTTTTATAGTATCTCTAACATGCAAAGTACAAAGTCAAAGAATGTATTAAAATATGCTTACGGAGACTTCTTGGAGGACATTGGGGTGGTCGTGTAAGTACTTAAGAAGCCAAGTTAAGACCGAAGCGGTGGTGTCGGTGGCGGCGAAGATAACGCCGATGATGTTGTCAGCGATCTGTGAATCGCTTAAACCGTTGCGTTTCTGATCCTTAGCGCCGAGAAGTACTCCCAATAGTCCTCCTCCTTCTCTCCTACTTTCTCTTCTCTTTTCTATCAATCTCTTTAATTCCTCGCTTAGTTCCCTCCTTGCCTTCATTTTTTCAAGTACACAAGTCAATTATTTCTATACAAAAGTATAACATGAACGGCGTATTTTGAAACGCATCATAATCTACACTTGACGATGACCTTGTCTTTGTGAAAAGAATCTAACATGTAAGTCAAATAATATCGCACACGGATGGTCCCCAAAAAAATAATTAAACTATACAATTTTTTGTCTTCCAATTCTTTGTGGTATTTTACTATTCTAAAGATTGTCACGTTCTACGTACAATTTCTCAATGAGAATTAGAGTTACTATTGTCTATTTAGGACGATCAGATTCACATTTCACATGGATATACATAGGTCAACAATTATCACATACGTACCTTCATGGATTTGTGAAAAAGTGTGCCAGGTATGTCGAGAGGCATGGAGTTGTAACCCATTTCGAGACGTTGATAGAGAAGCTTAATTGCTTCAATTTCAGTGGGTTCTTCTTTTTCTCCAAACGCTGAGATGATCGCCACATCGAATGCATACTACACTCACAATTCCAAATCCGTCTCAGATCAGTTCTTTCATAAAAGATCCCACACATAAAATCAGACCCCACCTGAAGAATATAGGTTTCTACGTGGATTTTAAAATTACAACTTAATTTTAAATTTATTATTATTATTATTTATTAGTATTAGTCCGAACATATTAAAATTCGGGTTAAATGTTATGGTATCTTTTCGGCTTAATATACAATTTAGCACTAAGTACGTTTTTCCAGCCATAATTGAGAGTTTATAAAAGAAAAACTTAAGTTCCTAATAGAACCGTAGTCCCAATTTTTTTTTGTTTTTCTTCCAAACGCTTTAATTCATATTCCTATAAAGTGGGCCCAAAAGAATTTTCAAAATCTCTTACTCGTTTTCCTTAACCATAGGTTTTTTTTGTGACTCTAATTATTTTTCTTGATAAAGTGAGGCCCACAAAAATTAAATTGGAAATCTTTTGTCAATATTTCTTTTGGCATGCCTCAAGGACCATCCACGCATATAAACCCCAAAATAGAGCAAAGAGACATACTCGTTTCATGTGTTGAAGGGTGTTGATGGACTTTTGGGATGTCCAAGAAGAGAGGATTTGGAGGACAAGGAGCTCGATGTGAGAGACGGTTTGTCTGAGAGCGGAAGGCATGAAGGAAGACTGAACGAGCCGCTTGAGTGTGGAATGGTAAGGACCTTGGTGAAAGAAAAGAGCCTCTGGTCCTATCATACGCTCTTTGCTAGGAGGATAAGTTGGCTTGAACATATGTGCTTTGCTTACTAACACCATTCGAGCCGCCTGTGGACTGCTTATCATCACACATGGACATCCCAATATGTGCGTCTTGAATATCTCTCCGTATCTGCCGATACTCTTGTCATTCAAGATTTGACATACAAGAAATACAGATTTCTTTTTTTTTTTTTTTGCTGGTGACATACAAGAAATATAGATTTATCCCAAAAACGATAATTTTCTTAACCAAAGAATTTTGAAAAAAAAAGAAATAAATGGCTGGTACATCTTAAGTTAATATATCCATAATTCATGTAAGAGTAAAATAAAATACTTGTGTTGGCGGGTGGCGAAGAATGAATTGGGGTTCTCTGTGTAGAGACGGAGTGTCTCTCCGATGTAAGGCCAACCCATGGAACCGGGCGGTAGCTTCCGTCTTTGCTTTTTTCCGGTGCAACCGCCATTGAAGCAACACCAGTAGGAATGCTACTACTACACTACTTATTGTGATCATTACTGCCGATTCATCAGCATAAAAAGAGGAAAAGCAAACTGAAGATGGTATAATTTGCATTTTTAAGAAGTGAATGAGTATGTCTATATAGCTAGTTAATGAGTTGTATGTGTTGGTTCTTGTTAGTGACTTAGCTTGAAGAGTATTGAGGGGCTTTATATAGCTAGTTGAGGTAGAAAGACACTTCATTCCCAATCTTCCTTTTTCCTTTTTTCACAAATTTATATTTGTGTGGATTTAGCAATTATATTCATAATAATTACAAAATTGCCGCCACAGGAATATATACGAGGTGTCGTGTTGATAGACCGTATTTTCAACATTATTTATTTATTTGAGTTGGAGATTATTCAAAAATTGCCGACGATTCTTTGGTCCTTTTTTGTCAACTTATTTGGTCCAATTAACAGAAACTCAAATCTGCATATAGACTTCAAATATCTCTAAGCACAAAATGATTTTTTTTTTCATTTTTATATATGGATATTTATGTACAAAGTTTCGGCGCAGTATTCTTAAGTGTTATCTCTTCTTGTTTTTTTTTTCATTTTCTTTCTTCTTGTGGTTATAGTTCGCTTGATTTGCTGTATCCTTGTATGATCTACAAATTATTTT